>NDXB01013391.1:111860-121930 GCA_002631895.1 Agapornis roseicollis
GGGGGGGGGAAGGGGCTTGGAAAGGCGATCCAAAAATAACAAGTTTTAAGCACGACATCCTCAGGAGCTAAATGGCTCCGGCTCTCCCCGGTTTGCGCTGCTGCACTAGAGGGAAGCGAGGGCTGAAAGCCGGGATGACCCCCTCCTCATAAATCACTGACCCCCCATGTGCTGGCCCAGCGCAAGCCCGCTGCAGAGCCACACAGCACGCAGGACCCCGTGAATCATGCACCATGAACATTCTCTGAGTGACATCTCCAAACTGCTTCAGGGATAGATTAGTTGCTGGCTGATTTGCAAAGCATTTAGGCAAAATTATTAGGAGGTGCGTTGGTGGGGAGCCAAGGGCTGGATCCCGATGGGGCCCGCGCTCCCATGGGCTGCTCCCATGGTGCATGTTCACTCCATGGCCCCGGGCAGCTCAGCCTGGGTGCTGCGGGCACCCAGCCAGGTGCCACCCCAGCAGAGTCAGGCACCAGCCAGTAAACATGGCTTAACTCCTGCCCTCATAACAGGCTTAAGTGCCCTGGCGCTGCTGGGTAAACAGGACTGTGCTGAATGCATTCAGCCACTTGGCAGAGGTCCTTTAGGCATCTCAGCATCTTCACAAGCCCTCCCATGCCCTAAGAGTGGCCTCGCCAACAGAAAGGACCCAGAGCCCAGTGGCCGCAGCCAGCCCATCGCCTGCCCACAGCCCCACTGCCCACCAGCATGGCCAGGTACCAAGCAGGGTTCAGGGGATAAGCCATTCTAGTATTGGGCTGCACCCCCAGAGCAGCAGCTCAGGGAGGGGATCCTGCCCCTCTGCTGTGCTCTGGGGTGACCCCCCCCTGCAGCCCTGCTCCAGCTCTGGGGCAGCAGCACCAGAGGGACCTGGAGCTGTTGGAGCGAGGGCAGAGGAGGCCATGGAGTTGCTGCGAGGGCTGGAGCAGCTCTGCTCTGGAGCCAGGCTGGGAGAGCTGGGCTGGGGCAGCCTGGGGGAGAGAAGGCTCCTGAAGGGGAGACCTGAGAGCAGCTCCAGGGCCTAAAGGGGCTGCAGGGAACCTGGAGAGAAAGGGGCTTGGGCCAAGGGCCTGTAGGGCCAGGCCAAGGGCAATGGCTTGAACCTGCCAGAACAGGGGAGCCTGAGCTGAGCTCTGAGGCAGAAGCTGTTCCCTGCGAGGGTGCTGAGGGACTGGCACAGGGTGATGGCCCAGAGAAGCTGTGGCAGTGTTGAAGGCCAGGTTGGACACAGGAGACAGGGGCTTGGAGCAAGCTGCTCCAGTGGAAGGTGTCTGAAGATGCCACGTTCCTACCAGCATCTTCCCAAAGATGTCAGTCAGGATGGGCAGCAGTGTTGGTAACACGATTACCTTCTCTCTTATGTTGCTCTCTCATTTTTCATTGACTCTTCCAGCTGAAGCTACAGCCCAGACTGTGGGTGCCCTTGTGCCTCGGAGCTGGAGCAGTTCCCACCTCTCCATGCAGAAACCCAACCCGCCTGGCTGGGGAGCAGGACTGGGGCAGGGGGGATGTGGAATGAGAGGTTCCCGCAGAGCCAAACTGGAAGAGACAAGAAGAAATAAACACACAGCAGCAGCAGCAGCAGCAGCAGGCGACAAAGGGGGTCCGGGGGCACCCACACAGCCCATGGCAAGGGGCAGATCTGGGTGATAGCAGGAGCCCCAGGGGAGGAGCCCGCAGAGCTCAGCTCATCTGTCCCTCAGCAACAGCACCACCAGAGCCCATGGGAGACCCTGGGTGGAAAAAGAGCCATGGTTACACATGCTCAGCTCAAGGGAGAATGTGTTTCACAAGAGTTTCTCTCTCCATCACCTTTTGGAGGTGATACGGAGTTCTGAGCTATATGATATACACACATGATGCCGAGTTAGAGGGCTGGGCAGCTGCTGCTGGAAAACCTGAGTTAGGGAGAGAAATGTCTCCCCAAATTTATTGTATTTACTTTCTGCAGTGTTTCCCGAATTTTTTACTCTTCTCTAGTTTATATTATACACATTTATCAGCTTTCCTTCAGGCTTTTAACCCCAAATTCACTGTCTCGGGTTATAGCAGAGAGTGGTGAAATGGGTATTCCTGAGGCTGAGCAAGGCATTTGCTAAGGGGATAGGCTATATAATCAAAGGGGCAAAATAAACCCAAACCAAGCGCTGCTGTGCCCTGGAATCTTCTATGTCCTGGGTGCCATGAGCTTCCCACAGATCTCCTCACCTCCTTCTAGCTGCGCACAGCTGCTAGAAGCACCCTCACATTTCATTACTGGCTCTACCGATACACCCCTTATTCATCACCACTGGAGTTTTGCCTTTTTTCCATGGGGAAAAATTGGGCAAAACCAACTAAAATTGCTCGTTTTGTAAACCTCTCATCTTTAAATGGTATTTACAACGCTCCAGGAAACCAAGGCAGCCCCCAGTGAAACAAACCCCACCAGGCTGTGGGTAGCCAGCAATGGCAGGAGGGTGAAACTCCCTGAGATAAAGGAGAATGTGAGCAAAACCAGCATTTAAAACCTGGCAAATGTATAGGTAAGGAGCAAAATTAACTCCCTGGCTGTAAAACTATTGAAGGCCGAAGCCTCAAACATAGACAATGGGATCAAAGTTGGGATTTCCCAGCATTCCAGCCAGCCTCAATGGAGCGCCCACCATGCCCACCGTGATGCCCAGGGGTCATAAGCTGCTCAATAGGGTTCAAAGGGGCCCACACAGCCTTGCAGGGCTCCCGGGAACACACACACAATTCCCAGGGTTTCTGGAGCCTCGTTTTCCAAAGGGAGGGGAGCAGAGCTCCAGCAGGGGGTGAGGAAGGCAGGGACACCCCCAGTGACCCCAGTGCCTGGAGGGACTGGAGAACCTCCCGCAGCGATGGGATAATGCCGGCTCCTGCTGGCAGGATTAGCCATATAGCAGGACAGCTGAATCAGACGCTCAGCCCATAACAGGATTATGCTTTGGGAACGCCAGTGAAAATACAGACACCCTGCCTGCGGTGTGGCGGGGGCAAATCCACATGGCCCCCCTATCCCCTGCACCCCCGCTACCCGCAGAGCATCCCTCCGGATACACTCCTGTTTTGTCCAAGATGTCATAATAAAGCATTAGGCTGAATGCCTTGTGCACATCCAGGGAATGGCTCAGCTTCCCATCCCGTGTCAGCATCATGAGGAATGGGTCAGAGCCAACTGGGAGCTGTTCCTCAGGGCACACACCCTTTAGGGTGCTGGGCAAGGAAGGGGATGTCCCATCATGCAAACATCACAACCAGATCCCAGATATCAAGGAGAGGAGCTGGCAAATCTCTGCTTCCAGGTTTGATACCCTGGCTATCAGGGGGATCTTTCAGTGTTCTCTAGTAACTCTGGATCAAACCCTCAATTTCCATGGAAACACAAACCCTCAGATGTCCAACATAAGCGTCTTCTCTGCGTTCCTCCAAAGAGCCTGGATGCTTCCCAAATCACACTCCTCACTCACCAGGATTAACTAAATAATCAGGTCAAAAGCACATCACAAGTACAGCTCTGTGAGGCGCTGCTTTCGTTGCATCCCTGTTCCCTTAATAGCAGATTTGCACCAGACCAGGCACATGGAAACACCAAGCAAAACAGAGCTGTACCATTTCCAGGCTAAGAATGATTTCCACTTGCCCCCTCTTCCACAATAGCTCTCGCTGCTTAATACTGGTCCCTGACACAGGAGCACACAGGTTATCAGAGCAAATGCTCTGTTCTTGGCACACTGGGGCTGAAAGCACAGCTTGCTCCCTTGACTCCTTGTTGGATTTCAGAGAGGCTGGCAAGTAAAAAGCTGATCCAATTTAGCCCCAGTTCATTATCCGACATAGCATGACATTGGGACACTTGCAGACATAATCCAGCTTCCTCCTGCCTTGCAAGATGTATTGACCAAAGGCAAGAAAACAGAGCATTAATAGCTCTCTGCTGTGCAGCTGAATCCAGGCAGCAGCAATGAGATTCTTTGGGCTATTTCTATCCGATCTCACACAAGAGTAAATCAGAAGCTTCTGCAGCCTTCCATTAAATTTCTCTCTCAATGTAACACAGACCAGAATTTGTCCTCATTTTTTACACTTTTCTGGTATTTTAAAAAACACTAAAACTCTTCAGCTTCTAGCTGAGCTGAAGATAAAAGTTAACCTCTGAACCACACCAGCATCTTTCATGTAAGACACAATACTGAGAGGCCTTTTTGCAGCCAGCTTAGATCCATAACGTGTATTTCACACTGCCTCTGCTTGCCCCCATCCCCACCTGCCTCTGGGAGCCAAGGTACAAGGGAACCATCAACCTTGACAACACACCTCAGATGGTGGCAAGAGCCAGGAATGCCAGCTCTGCCTTGTTGAGCTGGAGGCCAGCCCATGTCACCAGGGGTGACAGCAGGCACCACACCAAGGAGAGCAGTCCCCAGTGAGACCCATAGAATGAGACTGGCCAGGACTGGTTATAAATAAGAGGAGAAATCATCATCATAGAATCACAGCCTGGTTTGGGTTGGAAGGGGTCTTAAAGCTCATCCAGTTCTTACAGCCACAGGCAGGGACCCCTTCCATAGAGCAGCTTGCTCCAAGCCCCTGTGTCCAACCTGGCCTTGGGCACTGCCAGGGATGGGGCAGCCACAGCTTCTCTGGGTGCCCTCACAGGAAAGAACTTCCTGAGATCTCACCTAAATCTCCTCTGTGTGAGGTTAAAGCTTCTCTCCTGGCAGATGCCTCACATGATGCTGGGCTTTGTAATAACCTGTTATCTGATCCGGAGTTCTCTGGCCTTTCCTCTCAGGCAGACAGTCCTTCAAGCCCATTCAGGGACTATGAGTCACTGAAGAAGCACTTCAAATCCATCCTCGATGATAAGGTTAGAACTATGTGCGGTGCATTTCCTGCCCTAGTTTGGAGCTACACTCGGGCTCTCCGCACTTCCTCCCTTATTCCACCTTCTCTTTCTCCTTCCAAATTCCCCGCCACACCGAGCTGCAAAGCTCTGAGTGGTTCAGCAGAGATTCACCCAGACCCAGTGGCTACAATGGGGCCATCACAGGGAGCTTGAAGCCAGGAAAGATGATGTCTGTGCTGCTCAGAGCCAGCCGGGGGACACGCAGCGTTACCTGCTTCGAAGGGCAGAACGAAAAACATAGGAACTTTGATCACCAAAGCTGCTGTGATGCTGCCACCACCCATGAGCAGCTCCTGTGCTCACCCCAGGACCCAGCAGAAGGCTCTGGGGAGGCTCAGTCCACTGTGCTGGCAGCAGAACGGGCTCAGGATGTGAAAGCAAAGGCAGCTCAGTGCTGTGGTGTCAGCAGGGCTGAGGTCCTGCAGCGTGAAGCAGGCTGTGTGAGCAGCGGTCAGCAGCCCGGCACGTTTCTCACCTCTGCCCGGGTGAGCATGAACTTGAGAGCCCCAGGAGCGGGTTCGTGACACCAGCACTAAATCGTCATCACTGTCAGGCACTCATCCGAGCAGCATCGACGCTCGGCAGCATCCCCCGCGCCAGCAGCTGCCTTGGGTACCAGAGTTGCCTTCCATGAGTGAAATAATTACTCTTAATAGACACCAATCGTATTCCAGAGGAAAGGGAAACATAAATCCTTCCTTGCGCTGACAGCGACAGCCCACATCCCAGATACGAGAGGACTAATTAAGCCTGGTCATTCCAGCCAAAGCCCAGCATGTTTGTACAAGCTTTACGGTCAAAGTGTGCACAGGATTTGGCCCTATTCCCCCATATTTATCAATCACAGCAAAAATTCTCCATTTAGAAATAATATTAGAGATAGACCTGATAGGGTCCCCCCCCCTCCCCCTTCCTTTGGCCGTTTACCACTTGGCAACAGAGATGAAGTTCTGCCTTTGCAAAACACTTTGAGACCTGTTTCTGTTCCAATTCAGAATCACCCACCCCAAAGCGTTCCAGGTTATCTGGAAAAGAAAAGCTGGAGGAATGGACGGCTCGAAATGCTTCAACTGATAAACTCGAAATAAATTACTTTAGCTGTAATTTTGTTTTGCATTGAAAATGTGCAAAAATCACAGGACAAAAAGTCACTGGAAATGGAAAAGGTTGTTTTGGAAATGCAGGAACAGAACTTTCGGTGCCCTGGGGATCACCTTCCCTTTCCCCAAAGCTTGACAGAGTTTCACAAAACACTTCAAGTTTGATGGGCTGGGTTTTGGGGGGGAACTGAACTGCCCCTGATGGGGAGGGGGAGGGAAAACTCCAGGAGCAAAGAAAACAGCTGGAAACTCAGACAAGGCACAGCAGTGCCGCAGCTGTACCCTTCCAGCTGGGCTCTGATGCTCCTGCCCTGGTTTAGGCTTGGCTTTGGCATCCAACTGCTCCATCAGTGTCGGGAGGCGGCTGCTCCAGGGATGCGGGACAGGCTCCGCTCCCGTTCAAACCCACCTCAAGCCCTGGTTATAAATAAAGCAGCCGCTGACCTCAGCGATCCATCAGAGGCTGGTATCTCTGCGCGATGTCACCCTGTGTTTTTCCACAGCCCTGTCAAACCCCAGCCCCTCCTGATGCACCGATGACAGCCGGGGCTCGTGCCTGCCAGACAGCACCGGGGCGGCTGCAGCGGCACGAGGGAGAAGCCAGAGCCCGGCTGGATTTATGGCTGTTTCTGCAGACATCCTCTCCCACCGCACAGATGCCTCTGGAGCATGAAGGAAACCGGGGCTGCTTGGAGCGACGTGGCGAGTTTTAGGTGTTATTGCACCGTTGCTGCTCTTCGGTGACTTCGATGAGTACCGCAGCTGGATTTGCGGCAAGCGATCGGACCCTGGTCGCCTGTGCATCCTGAGCTGCCAAAAGGAGCCCGTAAGGCTGGCAGACAGAGAGGGAAGGGATGAAGCCAGGCCCATGCTGATGCCATGGTGTAGGATGGGTCCTGTGATGGGAAACTGGCTCTTCCTGCCTTTGTCTGGGCATGCACAGGAGGAGAGACTGGATCCTGCATTGCGTGTGCCCAGACATCAACAGAGGCCAAAGGGTTACCAGCACCACGTGGCTGCACAGCCAGGCACTGCGTGTCCACACAGCAATTCATCAATTAATCTGAGAAGGAACAAAGCAATTAACAGGGGAACCAGGGAATAGACTAACAAAGCACATGTCAGCGGTCTCCTGAAAGGGCTGGCTCGTGCCTGTTTGTTTGGCTCCTGTTTCTATGGTGGTGGAGGCTGTTCTGAAGGGTCAATTCATCGTGCTGGTTATTTGTAGCTACCCGAATGTATTCTTAGCATCTCAGACCTTGGAGAGATAGCCAGGGGCTAACCAGGCTCAGCCACTGGAGTCACCTACAAAGAGTCTGCAGAGGGACTGTTCACAAGGGCCTGTAGGGACAGGCCAAGGGCAATGGCTTGAACCTGCCTGAGGGGAGACTGGGATGAGCTCTGAGGCAGAAGCTGTTCCCTGGGAGGGTGCTGAGGCGCTGGCCCAGGGTGATGGCCCAGAGAAGCTGTGGCTGCCCCATCCCTGGCAGTGCTCAAGGCCAGGTTGGACACAGGGGCTTGGAGCAAGCTGCTCCATGGAAGGGGTCCCTGCCTGTGGCAGGGGTTGGAGCTGGAGGAGCTTGAAGGTCCCTTCAACCCAAACCAGGCTGGGATTCTGTGATTCTTTTGGGGAATAAAAGACTTTCCTTTCATAACTAAGTATCAAAGTCATGGAGCAGAACACCTCAGCATGAGCATGGTTCTTGCCTGTGGCTCCACTAGTGCCACCGTGACAATGGCCAGCACCGTGCCCCTGCAGTGCCCATGCCACAAGACAGGAGGTGAGCAGGGCAAGGACCATGCCCATTGCACTGACCCTGTCAGCACACAGCCCCTCTGTGGTCCCTTTTCACACAAGCTCAGGAGCTTGTTTGGGCCACGCTCTCCATCCCAAAATAAATCCTCAATAAATATGCTTACAATGGGGCTTTGTTGCCTCGCAAAATAGGTTTGCCCTGAGGTCAGCAGGCCTGGCACTGAGGGTCATCCCAGGACAGCGATTTTTCCCCTTGGGGTTCCGGGCAGCTGTGGTTATGCAAGGCTCCGAGTTATTCCTGGGGCTGCCACATGAAAGGTTAGCTTCCGAGCTGTGCCCGAGGTGCAGCAGTGCCTCTGCCATGTCCACCCGGCACCTGCGCCTGCACAATCAAAGCAGGAATCCAGCGCTGCGGCAAGAGACAGCTGGGAGGGAGAGCAACCTCCCCGCTCCGCGCTGCCGGAGCGAGCCCTGCTCATTGCGGGGCAGAGCTCCCTCTCCCATGGGACCAGAGCAAGGGCAGGCAAGGCTGCATTGCCTTCACCTCGGTGGAAAGATGGGGAGACTCCTGCAGGGAAGGATGCACCCCTGCCTTGCAAACCCTGCCCAGTGCTCCCCAAAGCACGCTTAAGGCATCAATGGCACAGCAGGGAATGCCAGAGATCATCCTCACCTGCACATTTCCTTACCCTGCTTTCCTCCCCGGGGGTGACACCACGCAAGGGGTGAGACTGGTCCTGGCTTCCAGCGCCCGGAATGAGTTTCCCAAGTGACCAACCTGCTAAGAAAATAGAGAGCTCGTTCCTTTGAAGTTAATGAGCCGTGAAAGCCTTTGAAAGCAGAGCCTTGTTTATTTACCCACCGCAGCTCATGTGGCTGAGGCACCCCAGACACCCCGAGCACCGCTAATTTGAATGGGAGATCAAAGGTGGGGCTCTGCCCAGCTGAGCTGCAGCTGGAGGAGCGAGGGCTGCCCTGGCAGCTCCTGCTCCATGCAGGCAGGCAAGGGAGAGCCGGACACAAACCCGCACAGATCTAAGGACAGTGCATGGGCTGTCGGTCAAGCCTTGGGGAAGAGCATCAACATAAGTCACCAGGTTGACAGAGAAATACAGCACCCCGAGTGCGGAGCGTGGTGAAACCTGGACCAAGTGTGCCACTTCAACATCCCAATTCGGCTCTGACATCCCCTGCAGACATCCACTGCCCTCCCCTCACAGAGCTGGCACAGCTGCCTGTACCGCTGCCTGCACTGCTGCCTCTTGCCCTCATCCTGAAGCCAGCTACAGCCCAACCCAGAGGTCTCCTGCCCACATACAGCACAGGCAAGACGTACACACCCAGAGGCATGGGGCACTTGTCACCCCTGCCCCTTCCTGTCCCATCAGAGCAGGGTCTGGAGAACTCCGTCCCCTCTCTTTGAATGAAAGCAACCCAGTGGCAGAGAAAAGCCCACGAAATGGCCCCAGCAGAGACCCAGCGCGCTCTCTGCTATGATGGGGCTTCTAAACAAAATCACAGCCTTCCACACACGTCTATAAATATCGTCCTTTTCAGTGCAATCACTGTATGAATAAGCTGTAACACAATATTCCGTTCGGGCTCTCAGACAAAAGGACAGCTCCAGCTTTCTGTCACTGCCGTTTTCCAAAGTATAATTGGATTATAACCGAGTGCGAGCTTCAAGTGCCCGTTTCTCTCAGGCTGGGGAAGTCGCTCTCTGATCTGCAAGAGGAATGGGAAGGAAAGAGCAGAATGAGCTGAGGTGGGTGGAGGGGAGGGGGCAGCTGAAGGCTCTGGCAAAAGGACTTTGGTGGATAATGAGGTTTACAATCACAGTAAGTAATTCGGCATAGTGGGAAATGCCAGCAATGAGAGGATACCCATTGCAGCCTAATGCCCGCTCACTTCCAGGCTGTGGGAGAACCAAACAGACAGGGACCACATAGGGAAGAGAGAGCCCGCAGATAAGACTGGTCTTTACCAGCTGCCAGCCAACAGTTTCAGGGCGATGAAGGAAGGAGAGCTGAGAGCCACCAGCACATCCACCAGCTCTCCTTGTCCCACAGCCACAGCAGAGGTGGAAGAGCTCCCACCAGACTGGCACGAAGGAGCGCTGCTGGTGCTGTACCAGGGGAGGCAGGCAGTGACTCTCGCTGGGAGCATCACCTCCTCAGGCAGTGCTGCCGTGTCCTGAGTACAACCACCGTGTCCCGCCCCCCCCCACCCCCCCCCCCCCCCCCCCCCCCCCCCCGGGTGCGGGGGGGCCCCCCCCCCCCCCCCCCCCCCCCCCCCCCCC
>NDXB01013391.1:121959-143798 GCA_002631895.1 Agapornis roseicollis
CCCCCCCCCACCCCCCCCCCGCAGTTCCCAGTGCAGTTGCGGGGTTGCCCCGCTCCCGACACCCTCCCCGCGCCCCTCCCGGCCACCAGCGCACCGGAGGCACCGGATGCCCTCGCTGCCCGCACCGGGACGGGCGGCGGGTGGTGGGAGCGCGGTTTCCCACCCAGCAGTGACACCTGGCGGGACGAGAGCGGGAGGAACCGGCCCGGCCCCGGGCCCGGGGTTCCCGCAGCGCCGCTGGACCCTGCCCCGGGCGGAGCCCGACGGGGCGGCCGCGACCGGCGGCTCCTCGCTGCGTCCCCGCGGGTGCGGGCGCGGGCGCGGCGGTGGGAGCGGCCCCGGTGCGCGGCGGCGGCGGGGGCAGGAGCCCGGAGGGGGCTGTCCGACGTGCCCTTGGGGAGGCGGGGGTCGGTCCGGCCGGAGCGGCGGCTCCGCGCCTCTGACTCTGCCCAATGAGAGCCCGGAGCACGGCGGGCGCTGTCAATATTTGGCCGCGGCCCCTTCGCTCCCATCCCCAGAGCGTCCTCACCCGTAGCTCAAGGACCTCCATGGCCCGGCCCGGCCCCGCCGCCCGTCCCGCACCGCTCGGGGGGCGCCGGCCCCGCTGAGCGCCCGGAGCCCCCGCGGGGAGCAACCCCCCCCCTCTGCTTCCCCGCCGCCGCCGCCGCCGCCGCCCGGCCCGGCCCGGCCCGGCCCCGCCGCCCCCCGCGCAGCAGCATGCGCCTGGGAGCGGGGGCCCAGCCGGGGCTCGCTCAGCAGCGCGGAGCCGGCCGCCGTGCTGCGGGGCCGTGACGGGCAGTGCCCCCGAGGGGAGCGCGGGCAGGACCCCTCTCCCCGGTCATTTCTCCGTCTGGACCCCGCCCCGGAGAGATATGCTCAGCCCAAACCGCCTGGAAGCGTCTCCTGGGATTGCCTTGGCCCCCGGGCGTGCGGAGTGCGGAGCCTTCCCTCGGACGGCGGGCGCGGCCCCGCGGCTTTGCCTCCCCCTCGTACTCCTCCTGCTCGCCCTGACGCCCCGCGCCGACTCCTCGTGGTGGTGAGTGAGTCCCCGCGACGGGTCCCTTCCTCGACCGTGCCGGGGCTGCGGCCGGTGGGAGCTGCACGGGCAGCGGCTGCGGGAAGGGGATGGGAATAGGGATGGAGAAAGGAACGGAGACGGGAAAGCCTGGCCGGGAGCTGGGGCAGCGCTGCGAGCCCCGCAGTGCCGGAGCTCAGCGCCCGACGTGAGGCGGTGGAAGCCGCGCTCGGAGCAGCGGGACCCTGCGGGGACCGACTGGGGCTGTGCGGGCTCCCGGGCTTCCCCCCGCACCTCCGAGTGCATCGCGGACCCCGGCCCCGGCTGGAGCCCCGCGGCAGAACGGGCTCAGGGCTTCCCTTGGCTTCACCTGCGCGGCTCCGGGGCAAGCGCGGCGGGAGCGGCAGAGGGGGCATCGCCTCCAAGCTGCCGCATGGAACCGGCACCGCAGCCTCCGCCGTGCTCCCACGGCCTCGTTTGCCCCCGCGGCCGGGGCTTGTCATGGGACCCGCTCCCTCGGCTCCCGCCTCATCAACCGGGGAGCGGAGCCCTCCGCACCGGGACCCCCTGAGAGCCGTGCCCGAGCAGCGGCGGGGAGCGGGATTAGCCCTCGGTACGGTGTAGACTGAGCAGAGGCGAGCAGCCCCCCGCCGGTTTACCCGTTGCAATCCGGACATCACTCCGGAGTCCGGGTCCCCGCGGGCTGCGGTGCTGCCCTGCGTACTGGTATTGCAGCTTCTGCTAAGCTGGGAAGTTGCCGTTCTCCCTCGTTTGGGTAAGATGAGGCTCTGTAACAGATAGGAAGATGCCACAGAAAATACCAGACTTCTAGAAACTAGCCTCCTCCCGTCCCGATTCCTGTAACAATGAAAATTCATGGATGCAGAATGAGAGTAATTAGGAAAACAAGGGCTGTGAAGTTTTCCAAGCGACCCCGTGCTGCTTCAGCAGTTCAGCAACACTACAGGGAAAAACAGTTTGCTGCAGGGAAGTTCTCAGCCTTCCCCACCCTAAAGAGTCCTCTCTCATCTTGTGGAAAACACTGTTTTCCACGCCAATCTCATCATCATTAGCACGTTGTAGTGGATGAGGCAGAACTTAATCAAATTCAACCCGTCTGCTGCTGAAAGAGAAGTGGTTTCTGGAATTCCTCAACTACCGTGGAGCTCGTTGCGAGGGCCCGGGAGCACTCGGCAGCCCTGCCGATAACCCAAGTGTTCCTAGTGGTTGAGAGCACGTCTGGGCGTGTGGCAGTCATGGCCCGGCTGGCATCCCTGGAGAGCGATCCAAGGGTGAGGAAGGCCAAGGGGAAGGCTGTGGGGCTGGGAGGGAGCCAGGAGCCCAGGGAACATGCTGGGGCAGCGGGTTGCAGCCAGGCACACAAAAGGTGGATTCCATGGGGAAAAAACCTCCCTGAGAGGAGCAGAGGCGTTGGGGGGCACACGATGCAAGCCAGCAAGACAAGGGCTGCTCCCGGCTATGCCAGGAGGAGCTCTGCAGACTGATGAGCCCATGGGTAACTGGAATAGCTGGGCAAGAAAATGAGTCATGGTCGGGGAGCATCGGGTTGATACAAGCGCTGGCCTGGCTGCCAGCCGCATCGGCCCCACGCGTCGGGGCAGGCGAAGGCACGATGGTGTCTGCAGCGAAGGGGATGCTGCTGATGTGCTGAAAGCCAAGGAAGGAAGAGTCATAGGGCAGGGGAGAAGCTGGATGATTTCTCTTCATTATCAAGGATTACCCCAATATCATTATTATAAAGGGAAGGGAGGATCAATAGAGCTGAGGAGTGGGTTAATGGAGTGATGCTGCTCAAATAGACGAGGTATCGAGCATCGTTTGCCCGGAACTGGGCAGGTCTGGTAACACTTGAATTCCGCCTGAAGGATGTGAATTGTTTCTTTAGGAGGAGCATGGAAAACACCTGCTTTCCTTACTGTTGTACCCCACTTCTCCCCACAGTGACTCCACCGCAGTGCCAACCCTCATTCCAAGCACACGTCTCTTCCCAACAAGCTGGGGGAAAACCAGCCGCATTTTAAGCCTCTGTAGCTGCGGCTTATTTGGAGGAAGCTGGATTTAGCTCCTGCAGCAGTTTGTGGTCTCCGCTTGCAGACCGGCTCCCTGGCTGGCAGCTTCTCCGCCGAGGGAGGATGGGATGAGAGGGAGGACAGCCCTTGGGGTGGCTGGGGCTGGAGCCCAGCATGGGGCATGAGTCCCTTGTAACATTTTCAGCAAGCAGCATTGATCCCAATGGCCTTAAATATGTGATTTCTAAAGCAAAACAAAACAACCCAAAAAGTAGAAAGCAAGAGTGCTAAACTCAAAGTTCCCATTTCTGAACATACTTTTCTCTTCTGTAGATCAGGACATTCCTCATTGAAATTCCTTCATATTGAAATGGGTGGTTCCGCTGGACATGTCAGTGCTGATAAAATACCGTGTTTAGATGAAGTTGTGTTTTACTGAAAAGGGCCTTGACCAGCTGTGGTTTGGAAAGAAGTCACTCTGTGATTTACCCAGGTCCTCAAGCACATCTTCAGCACTACTGATATTCCAATAAATACATTTGGTGGTGCATCATCGCTCCTTAGTTTTGTTATCGTTGCCAAATTCTTGTAGGGATTCACACACAATAAACTTGTGGAAATAGAGGAAATGCTTCTCATTTTCGGAGTCAACTTTTAAAGTAGCTTAACAGGAAAAAGCCCCAGCCCTGGGTCCGTTCTGATGGCAGGACACGGGAAGGAAATATCAACCAAATGTTTCTCCTAAACAACTGCAAATTATTAATTTGGGGTGACGTCAGGCCCGGCCCACGCCGCCTCCCAGAGCCACCAGGAACCGGGGGAATTTGGCACTTGAAGAAGTGTCTCTGGGTGCTTGTGTGTGTGTGGAGCACGTAGTGATGGGAGCAATGTGTGCCAGGCACAAGGGCTCAGGCTGGTGTGGCGGTGGCCAGTGGTGCTGCCTGGGCTCCGAGGCCACCGTGATGGCTGGGAGCAGCATCCGTGCGGAAATGCTCCCAAACTAGAAAGTGTTCCTAAGCAACAAAATACCACTGAAACACAGCCTGAAATGAGGAAGGAATGCAACGGGGAAAATCCCTAAATCCCGTTTACACTTGAGTGCACTTCGGGTAGGGAGAACAGCGAGGGCCCGGGGACGGCAGCTCTCCCTGGGCAGGGCTGTGCCATACGAGAGGCCATCGGGCCCCAAAAGTGGCCTCTGGAATTCCTCCTGGAAGATTTTGGGAGATAAGACAAACGTTGCTCATAAACATAAACCATGCGGTAAACAAGCCCCGTGTACATAACTAAGTAGAGCTTACTCGCTGTCGAGAGCCCCGCTGGCTGCTCTGGTGTGGAAAGCCGTTTGCAATTGAAGGTTTGGTTAAAGAAGAATGTCCCCAAAGCCGCACGCACACCCCCTGCACCCACCCTCACACTTCCCCACTTGCCTGCAAGCCCACATGAACCCCCCTCCGCACACCAAATCCTTGTTAGCGAGCTTGTTTATTGCTAACCACAGCCCTTGGGAAGTACAAATATTTGATTTCATCTGGCATCGGAGCAGATGGGAGGCATCAGGCTCCCGAAGAGATAAAACAAATCTGGGGAAGGAAGGACAGCACGAGCTTGGGCGCAGGCTGAGGAGTGTGGAGGAGCCTGGCAGCCACATGGGGCTCCTCAAGGCATCGCCAGGTTACGGGGCTTCCGCTGCGCCCTGGTGCTTGGTGCCTGTCTCATCACTCTCATGGATGCTCTAGTCCAGACTTAGGCAGCCACCATAGAATCATAGAATAGTTCGGGTTGGAAAGGACCTTAAGATCATGCAGTTCCAACCCCCCTGCTATAAGCAGGGACACCTCACACTAAACCATGGCACCCAAGGCTTCATCCAGCTCCCTTCCTTGGCCAGGGAAGGTATCATGGGGAGGGAAAACACACCAAGGCCAGAGCATGAAGCAGGCATGCCCTGTGCTAGAGTCAACCCTCAGAGCTGGCATCAGGTTTTTCCCAAGGGCTTGGTGAGGACACCCCCATTGCAGGTGGAGAAGGGGATGTTCCCACCACAATGCATAGGAAGGAGCAGTGCTCCTGTAGCCATTCCTCTCTGGGCTTTGCTATGTTTTTCTCTCATGGCACCAGTGGTGGGTCCTGGTCCAGGGGCCATGGATGGGCATAGAGAGTGATGGAAAAATTGAGCCACCCATATGTGTGGGTATAGGATACAGGCGCTTATTTAAACAGGCACCACACTGAGGTGTGTGGGAGGGGAAATAGCATCAGTAGGAATGTTTGAAATGAAGCCAAGGGAAAGACAGCTGCACGGAGGAGCTCCACAGCCATGTAACCCTTCTGGGGTCACTGCCTCCCTCCGTGCCAGGCCCAGCGGGCAGACCCCAGCAGCACCAGGAGCTCTTCACTAGAGTCTAGCAGCTCATAAGGTGGCTCTGAGCACTTGTTTCTGTAGGTCATGATGCCATGGATGAGCCATGCCCTTCTCCACCAGTGTCCCCATTGCAGAGCAGCTCATCATCCAGCCTGGGTGCAGTCACAGGCAAGGTGACATCTCAATGGCGAGATGATGCGCAGCACTCGGAGCGCAAAGGAGCTGCGGGAGGCTCACACTGGCTGCGCGTTTGTTGTTGCAGAGCATTTTGCATGGCAATAAAAGCAGGGGGTCAGTGACCAGGAAGTCTTTATCCCAGCTCCGGCTGCCCGCACAGCCACGCTTTGAAAAATCAGTTTTAAAGTAGTGTCAGACTGATGGGGAATGAACCCTGTGGCCTTTGCTGCAGCCCTGGTGTTCTTGGTTGAGCTGTATTGAGCAGATGGGTTATCTCAGTCACTCTGCACCGTGAGAGTAATCCCAACCGTGTTTCTTAGTTCATTTGTCATTAGGGTCACTTTCACCTACGGGAAATCTCTCTTGCAGAGCAATGCGGAACAAAGCATCCTTCTGCTTTTCCAAGCTCATTCACTTTTACTAACACTAAGAACGATTTGGGCAGTGCCTGCAGCCCACCAGCAGATGTGTGCTGGGCTCCGAGCAGCTCGCATCTAACACACAAGTGATGCCGCAGACTGGAGAAGAATTATCCATCTTACTGCACCGCCAGAGACTGTCTTACCTCCCCCCCCCCTTAGCAAAGTGCTTTGAGATTTGGGGGAGAAAACAAATAGATCCTTAAGGATGAAGCATATCCTTGATGAGCAGCTCGGGCTGTATTCATGCATCATCCTTGAGGGACAGCTTTCACCCAGCACTGAGCAAGAGTTTGGGGCACTGCAGCATTTCCCTTCCCACAAAACCAACATCCCGTGGCTGCAGACGGCAGCAGGAAAACCCCAGAGAGGGGATTGTGACAAGGAACCAAAGGCAACTGGGAAGAGGGTGGTACAGAAACGATTGAGATGCAGAAAGTGTCCCTTGAATGGCACTGGTTGAATGGCTCAGCATTATGGTCTTACAAATTACTCAAGTGAGACTAACGCTCTCAACATACAGAGTAGTGGCTCTAAGTGAGGAAATTAGGACTATTAATCATTCCAAGGCGTTAACAACTCCAGCAGGCCAGGATGGCCCTGTTCCCAGTGGGGCTTAATAAAATACTCAGGGTTTATAATAATAAAACAATATCTCAAATGTCTACAGCACCTTGCAACCCAGAGTGCTTTGCAGCTGGCTATAAATTGTCTGCCCACAGCTAGGGAGAGCAGAGGAAGGAAAGCGCAGCATCCTTGGGAAGTATGCAAAGAACTGGAGGAGGTGAATGCTGCCAGGCACGTTGGAATTTGCTCTTTATCAGGCACAGAGGCAGGGATGTTGGATTTGATCCTATCTAGATGAGGTGTCTCCAATAACTGTCTAGGGCTTTCCAGCCTCCCACCAAAATACAGATTTTGTGCTGACTCAATGGGATGGGAAGAGAATGGAAGCCAAGATAGTTTGGCTCCCAAGTTGATCTTTCAAGACTATCAAAGTGGTTGTAATGGGGAGGTGGATCAGTTTTCTCAGGGAGAGGCCTCCAGCAGCCTCTGACACCACCAAGAAGCCAAGCCATGCTCCCATCTCCATATCCAGGGCAGAGCTCTTGGAGCAGATGTCAGCAGAGATGAGGCTCTGTGCAAAGCAAGCTCTTGGCCCCAGCCTGTAGAATGGATGGCACAGGAGGCTGAGCATCTTCTGCCCAAGGAGATGGGGGCTCCAGCATTCACCATTGACCATGGCACAGCACAACCAGGGGCAAAAGCAGAACCAGTGCCAAGGGGAACATCCCAAGCCAGGACCAAGCCCCTGTTACAGCTCAGCTCATGGGTATCTGGTGGCACAAAATGGAGCTGTGGAGGGGCTTGAGCTCAGCATTCTTTCTAACTGGTGCTGAGGTTATTTGTCCGAATCACACGAGGTGGAGAGCTGCATGTAACAGGCAAGGCAGCAGCAATCAGAGGATGCTGAGTTGACAGGCATGCTTGACACGGCCAGGAACAACACCTTGTGCTTTTCATGCTTGCTTGCGTTTTTGGTTTGGTGTTCTTTGCTGTTTGAATGTGGCTTGGCCAAGGTCAGAGCCCCTGAGTGCTGCTCTGCACACAGTGCAAGGCTGCCGGCATCTATTTAATGCCTGTAAGAAAGGAGCCTGTTTGGAACCCTGTGGCTGGGTCCAGTGATTTAAGCTTGCCTTATCCAAGCTGAGAGCACCCTGCGCTTCAGGAGAGGCAGCATCAGTATCTCTGGTGAGACCCCCCTTGCAGCCCTGATCCAGCTCTGGGGCAGCAGCACCAGAGGGACCTGGTGCTGTTGGAGTGAGTCCAGAGGAGGCCATGGAGCTGCTGCGAGGGCTGGAGCAGCTCTGCTCTGGAGCCAGGCTGAGAGAGCTGGGCTGGGGCAGCCTGGGGGAGAGAAGGCTCCTGAAGGGGAGAGCTGAGAGCAGCTCCAGGGCCTAAAGGGGCTGCAGGGAACGTGGAGAGAAAGGGGCTGGGGACAAGGGCCTGTAGGGCCAGGCCAAGGGGAATGGCTTGAACCTGCCCAAAGAGGGGAGCCTGAGCTGAGCTCTGAGGCAGAAGCTGTTCCCCATGAAGGGGGTGAGACCATTTTGTGATTCTATGAGAAGTATGGAAGGGAAATTCTCCAGCTGAAAACCCATTAGATGGGATGTCAGGGCTGAGCCTGCCTCCTGCACCAAGGCTTTGGTTGGAGAAGCAGCTGTCAATGATGTCAAAGCCATCATGCTGACAGGCTTCATGGTGCTGTATCTCGCCAGAGCATCTCCTGCCACCCAGGCACTGCATCCCCCTCGTGCTGCTGTTCCTGCCCTACTCTGAGCCAAAGAAGGAGTTACAAATAGGTGTCAAAATGGGTTTGGATCCTCTGGAAGAGAGAAGCCACAGGAAAAAGGGCTGTTACCCTGCCACGGATGAACTCTCTGCATTACCCTATGGCACGTCCAGCTTACTGATCATGAGCTTTAAGGTCCTTTCCAACCCCAGCCTGTGATTCTGTGATACGGGAGGGGGGCAGCTGAGGCAGCCTGCAAGCCACACACCCCACACTGATGTATGGGCAATGGCCAAAACCACACAACGAGGCACGAGGAGGAAACACAGAGCTTTACCCAGCCACCACAACCACCACAGCCCTGCAATGGCTGCTGTTTCCCTGCAATGCTTGTCCCGACCCTATGGAAAACAAGCAGCAGCCGGGAATGCTGCAGGGATACAAAGGTACGCCTCTGTGGGGCTGACTTACCGACTCCCTGGAGAAGCGGCCCTGCACGTGTGGCTGGTGATGGGAGCCATGGGACTTCGCTGCCATTGCCTTTTGGGGACTGGAGAGCCAGGAACAGCTGGGTCTGCCAGGAGAGGTTTAGCAGTCAACCACAGTCACTGCCACCAGCTCAGCAGCAGGAGTTACCGCCTGCCTCTTGCTGAAGTGCCTTTGGCTGTGCTCTGAGGAATCTGCAAGTCATAGAAACATAGAAACCCAGAACACTGGAAGGGACCTTAAAGCTCCTCCAGTTCCAACCCCTGCCATAGGCAGGGACCCCTTCCATAGAGCAGCTTGCTCCAAGCCCCTGTGTCCAACCTGGCCTTGAGCACTGCCAGGGATGGGGAAGCCACAGCTTCTCTGGGCCATCACCCTGTGCCAGCGCCTCAGCACCCTCACAGGGAACAGCTTCTGCCTTATCTCCAACCTGAACTCCCCTCTTTCAGTCTGAACCCATCACCCCTTGTCCTATCCCTACAGTCCCTGATGAAGAGCCCCTCTCCAGCATCCTTGTAGCCCCTTTCAGACACTGNTCAGCTCAGGCTCCCCTGTTCTGGCAGGTTCAAGCCATTGCCCTTGGCCTGGCCCTACAGGCCCTTGGCCCAAGCCCTTCTCCAGGTTTCCTGTGGCCCCTTTAGGTATTGAAAGGCTTCTCCAAGGTCTCCCCAGAGCTGGTCAGGCTCTCATGGGAAGCATGGGAGCAGAACACATTCAGCACGGAGGCACGCCTGGGAAAGGGGTTAGCACAAAACGCATGCTGCCAAGTAAATAGATGCGTCTGCCTCTGATTTGCATGTTTATCTTAGAAGCAATTTGGGTTTCGCCTTGTTTACAAGAGTCGAAGTCAGCAGACTCTCAACAAGAACAACTGGGAGCCAACCCGTGATGCTTGTCTCCTGCCTCCTGCTCCCCCAGTGCAGCGGGGGCAACCAGCGAGGAGCCTGCTTCAACTGCACCAGGGGCTGCATCCCTGCAGCAGATTGCTTGCAGGGAGAAGGAGGGTTAGCAGGGAGCAAGGAACGCTTCATCTCCAGGCTCTGGATTCACTTGCCTTTCTAACATGGAGCCTCCATGGGCTCTGCGCAAGCTGCTCCTCTCAGGAAACAGGGAAGGGAAATCAGTGCCACACAGGGTAGCAGAGAATTCCCATGCATCACACCCATCTCCTGGCGGCTGAACTGGAGCTAAATGGGAAATACAAGCTGGTGGTTGATGCTGATTTGCAAGAAGCAAATGGTGCAGCATCACGCAGCTAAAGGCTGCCAAAGGGACTGGTGCCAGCCCTGTCCTGAGCTGAGCAAACAGCTCTCTGCTTGGCGAGGCAAGGGCTTTACTACAGCAGGACCTCACAGGAGGCAGCAGCCCGTGGAACCCCATTTGACAGGGTGGGGGATCCTTATCCCCACATGCACTTAATTATCAGCCGCCTCCCTCGCAGCTCCTCCTCGCTGCAGGCTCTCACAGCCTTTCCCCTTCTGACCATGCAGAACCCAGGCCGGAGCAGCCTCCAGCATCGGAAGCAGTTTCTTCTCACAGAATCTCCTTAGCTCAGGGCTTGAGGGTTCTTTGTTTCCCTGCAGTGAAAACGTAGATTCCCCAAGAGTGCAGCATTTCACGGGAACTTGCCCCTTCCAGCACAACTTCATTTGTTAGAACTGAAGTTCTGACAAGGCAGCTGAGGGCTGCTCGGAGCATCCATTGTCTTTCCTCTTCCAGTGCTTTCCAAGTGCCATAGGGTTTTAGGAATACAATCAGAAGGGATGCTTTCATCACTCCAAAATAAATGCCTGGGCTTTTCCCCCTCCCACCATCCTGCTTGGCAGAACCCTCTGCTGTTCCCCAGTTTGCTCCATTTCAGAGGAGCTGAACCCAACTGGAGCATGGAAGATCTCAGCCCTGCCGAGGTAACCCCAGCCTTTCCAAGAGGGGAAGGTGCTGTGCCACTTCCCAGTGCCGCATCCATCGGGAGCTGGGTTTCAGGATGCACTCCAATGGGTGCCTGTAGGTACCACAGCAGGTACACTGCTTGTTGGCAGCCACAGGCAAAGGGAGATGCAGGCACTGGTGCTTCGTTGCGGTCAGTGCCCTTTGCCCTGTCTCCTTCCACTTTCTCCTGCTGATAACATTTGCTCTGAGCTGAGTATTTGGCAGGAGAATTAAGCAGACGTAATTAGCTCAGTGTGCAAAGGGGGGGCCTGGTGTTTATCTTGTCTGGAGGGTTCTCCTTGATCTTGGTCTCCCAGGGGTGCTGTAGTTGGTGCATTGTCTTGTGGAGGCAGCTCTACCTTCTCCAGCTTTCCCAGCATCCAGTGAAAGGGAGCTTTTGTATTGCTGCAACCTCCATCCTGCAGCCTTGTCCCAGCTCTTGGCAGCACAGGCAGGGACACATCAGCATTTCCATCCTTGCTGGGACCGGCCAGGCTGTGCAGAATGAATTCAGGACCATGGTACCCAGCCATGCTTCCTTGTAGGATCTCTGCAGCCCCACACAAGACCACTGGCCATTGCCATCATCCAGTTCGTGGGATGCTCCTCTTGCCCTTCTCCCTGTGGGAAGCACCGGCAGCTCCTGTAGCCCAGTACAAGCGAGGCAATTAAACACCCATGGGCAGCATTGCTCCTGTTGGCTTTTCTGCTCTAAAGAGCTTCTGCCACCTCCCTTTTCCCCCTGCTGCAGGATGAAAGGCTGACGAGCAAAATAATGCTCACCAGCCCTCAAAGTTGGGGCTTAGAGAGCCATGGGGAGCCGGGTTTATTATCCTGAGCTCCAGCCTGAGATGACCTTGTGCCTCTGCCAGCATTTAAACCAAATACATTTGAAAAGGGAACAGATCCCACTGCGTTCTGTGCTCCCAGCGCTTCCCTGAGCCCGGAGCTCTCTCTGGGGCTGATGGAAGTGATAGAACACGGCCAGAGAGAGACAATGAAATATGGCCCAAGCTTATGGCTTTTTATTCTCATTAAAGGAAGGTTCTTGCTTCCAGTCCGGGTGGGTGAGAAATGTGAATCCCACCCAAACCTCATCCCTTCCATCCAGCACCACAGCTCCGTGCTCCCTAGCAAAGCACACACAGCTGCTGCCTGGCTGGGGTGAGCGGGTGGCGCAGGCAGGGGCTGCCCGGGATGGAAAATTCCATGTTGCCACCATTGTCCAGGCGGGTGCAGAGCTCAGGATCCCTCCCTGTGTCTGTGGAATGCTGCCCGTGGGGCTCAGCCAGGCTCTACCAGACTGTTGTTTGCACATTGTCTTTCTGCTCCAAGCTCCCACCCTCTCCCACTGCTGCAGGGAGGGGACCGGGATGCAGGCACGGCGCAGGGATGCAGTCAGGGTACAGGGATGCACACAGGGTGCAGGGAAAGCTGGGAGGTTTGGGCTTCTTCAGCCTAGAGAAGGCTCAAGGGTGACCTTATCACTGTGTTCCAGTATTTGAAGGGTGGTTACAGAGATGGAGACTCCTTTTTGACAATGAGTCCCATGGAAAAGATGAGGGGTGATGGGCACAAGTCACTCCTGGGGAGATTCCGACTGAACGAGAGGAAAATTTTTCCCAGTGAGAACACCCAGCCATTGGAATAATCTCCCCAGGGAAGTGGTGGATACCCCAACATTGGACACTGTTGAGATTTGGCTGGACAGGGTGCTGGGACATTATGTCTAGGTCATGCTTTGTCTAGGAAGTTTGGACCAGATGATCCTTGAGTTTCCTTCCAGCCTGGGATTCTGTGATTCTAGGAATAGCAGCATGATCCAGGACTGCAGCAACAGGAGGTGAAGCCTGCTCCTCCTCTCCCAGCTGAGCATCGTGCAGGTGCCTGTGCCATGGACCCCACAGTGTGCCCCAGCCAGAGTGCAGAGCCTGTGCTGGGCTCCATCCTGCTGTGCTCAGCAGGGCCAGGCTGGGATGCAGGGGAGAGGGTGGGAGCGAGGTTTTGCACATCAGCAAGTTCCTCTGCTCTGCCCTCGGAGCTCACAGAGCCCAGGCTTGCAGGGGCATGAGCACCATTACTCACACCACCCAGAGGCCTGAGAGGAGATGGGCTCTGCAGGACCCACAGCCATGTGCACACAGAGCAAAGCTTCACCCACCCTGGGCTGGGGCAGCTCAGGAGCGTTTTGTTAAACCCAAAGACCAAAATCAAGGGGCTGTGTTGGCTCAGCAGTGCCCTGTCCTTGTATCCTGCCTGTCTAAACCACAGCGCTGGGCAGGTCTCCTTGGGCAGCCAAGCAGGTACAGGGGTGCAGGCAAAATACAGGCAGGGCTCTGCATCTCATCCATACCAAGGGAATGCTGCAAGGAGGGATGCCCTCAGCAGGGCCCAGAGCAGCTGTGACAGGTAGAAAGAGGGAAAGGTGGGCTTCAATATCAACCCCTTCACAGCAGAGAGCAGAGCCAGGGAGGCAGAGCCCTGCAGCTTCCCCCTGTTCGTGTAGTGTGATAATGTGGTTCTGTTCTATCCCGCAGGTACATCGGGGCGCTGGGTGCGAGGGTGATCTGCGATAACATCCCGGGGCTGGTGAACAAGCAGAGGCAACTGTGCCAGAGGTATCCCGACATCATGCAGTCGGTCGGGGAGGGAGCCAAGGAATGGATCCGGGAGTGCCAGCACCAGTTCCGGCACCACCGCTGGAACTGCAGCACCCTGGACCGGGACCACACCGTCTTTGGACGGGTCATGCTGCGAAGTAGGTGCTGCCCCATCCTCTCCCCTCTGCCTTGTCTCCCTGGGAGAGTCTCCCCTCTCGCTAGGCTGCTGTGCCCAGTGGCTTGAATTACTCCCTTAGGAGAGCTTTGCCTTTCCCTGTAAATTAATCAAGCCGTAATGGGAGCAGAGCGCTGCATTTGGAATAGCTGCACCAGATGAGATGGAGCAGGGGGAGCACTGGGGGAGAAGGGGGAAGGAGGAGACACCTCCAGAGAACAAGCTCGTATGTAAACAGTAATGGGATATATAAATATTTGGAGAGCGGGGTTGGCCAGGACTCAGCAGTTCACGTGGGAACTGGCTGATCCCTTGCATGGCAGAGCCGCGGCTCCAGTCCTCGCTTCGGGCTCCGAGGTGGAGGAGGACCACGGCCACGGGGCCCGAGTGCCTGCACACAAGACCCTGCTGGGAGGGACCTTCCGCTCCAGGTGAGGGTCAGGTACAGCGCAGGCAGGGATGTACCCAAGGAGCAAGGAGAAGAGGTTTGGTGGGGACAGGGACACGGGTGGTTCCAGAGCAGGAGCAGCATCGTGGGCTCCAGCAGCAATCGGGGCCTGGGATGCGGAGAGAACCCAGCACTGTGGGACAGATGCTGCTGCACCCCGTGACGTGCCGGGGCACATCCAGTCATGCGGCCTCTGAATCAAAGCAGTTGGGAAGAGCCTTTCCCCTCACCAGGAGGGGCTCATATGGAGGACATGTGAGCCCCACAGCGGGAGTGGGAGCAGGGGGCTGCTCCCAGCTGCAGGGGGATGGGGCAGCTCCCTGTGGGGTGAACAAGCTTGCGAGAAGACCCCCAAAGAGGAGCTGGTGGGAGAGAAAGGGCTGTAAGCACCAGGAAGCAGCATTCACCCCACTATCCTGCAGCCTGCCCCGTCTCAGACTCTCCATCCATGTGCCTGCACCTTTACTCTTGCTTGCATCCCCTCCTGGAAAAGGATGGGGAATGATGAAAGCTCCTTGCTACAGCCCCATCCTGCGAGGCCCAAAGAGAGCTCTGCTGCCTTTGAAGTTGCTTTCAAAGGCTCTCAGAATGAAGACGAACATGGTTTTGATTTGCAGCTTCTTTTACAGCATTATAAAACCAGCTGCGAACTCAAACCAGAGACATACAAGAGCAGGCAGCAAGCTGTGCCACGCGGGGCAAGCCGAGCCCAGCCAGAGCCGGCACCAGCTCCCGTGCTTCACATCGCCCTGGGAGGGAGGTGGCCTTGGCTGAAAGGTGCTGGTGGTCACAGCACCGACAGGCACCCACACTGCCCCTGAGCAGCAATGGGGACCAGGCAGGCAGCACTGAGAGGGACCCAGCATCTGAGCTGCAGAGCCCTGAGGCTCCACATGAAAATCCCCTTAGAATCATAGAACCAACCAGGTTGGAAAAGACATTTAAGATCAAGTCCAACTACTGCCCAGCACTGCTGAGGCCACCACTACTAACCCATGGCACTGAGGGCTTCACCTATATGGTTTGTGAACCCTTTCAGGGATGGTGACTCCAGCCCTGGCCTGGGCAGCCTGTTCCAATGCCTGAGCACCCTGTGGGGAAGGAATTGTTCCCCATCTCCAGTCTAAACCTCCCCCGGCACAGCTTTCCCTTAGGCTGAAAAGTGCCAGGGAAGCTGGGGCTGGGCTTACCTGTGTGCGGGATGCTCTCACCCAGCTGCACGGTGCCACGCTCCTCGGCCCGGCCCAGCACGTTCCCTGCTCATCCCTGTTCCTCTCCCTGTGGCAGGCAGCAGGGAGGCCGCCTTCGTCTATGCCATCTCCTCGGCCGGGGTGGTCTATGCCATCACACGGGCATGCAGCCAAGGGGACCTGAAGTCCTGCAGCTGCGACCCGCTCAAGAGGGGCCGCTCCAAGGACGAGCGCGGGGAGTTCGACTGGGGCGGCTGCAGCGACAACATCAACTACGGGATCCGGTTTGCCAAAGCCTTCGTGGATGCCAAGGAGAAGAAAGTGAAGGATGCCCGGGCACTGATGAACCTGCACAACAACCGCTGCGGGAGGATGGTGAGTGCAGCCCCTGCGGCTGAGTTGGCAGCATCCCACTGGGACCTCCTGCTAGGAAATGGGCATGGGAACTGGGCCCTGGGGATCCAGGGAGGGCAGGTACCACTGCAGACAGAAGCAGGATGCTGCCCGTGCATGGTCTGTGCAGGGAAGAGCCCCATGAGGATGGCAGGACCCTGCTTACTTCTGCCCTCAACCTGTGTCCTTGATGATGCTGGCATCAGTGACCATGGGAATCACAGGCTGGTTTAGGTTGGAAAGCACCTTAAAGCTCCTCCAGTTCCAACCCCTGCCATGGCAGGGACCCCTTCCATAGAGCAGCTTGCTCCAAGCCCTTGTGTCCAACCTGGCCTTGAGCACTGCCAGGGATGGGGCAGCCACAGCTTCTCTGGGCCATCACCCTGGGCCAGCGCCTCAGCACCCTCGCAGGGAACAGCTTCTGCCTCAGAGCTCAGCTCAGACTCCCCTCTTTGGGCAGGTTCAAGCCATTGCCCTTGGCCTGGCCCTACAGGCCCTTGGCCCAAGCCCCTCTCCAGGTTCCCTGCAGCCCCTTCCGGCCCTGGAGCTGCTCTCAGGTCTCCCCTTCAGGAGCCTTCTCTCCCCCAGGCTGCCCCAGCCCAGCTCTCTCAGCCTGGCTCCAGAGCAGAGCTGCTCCAACCTCCTTTATGCAGCATCCTTCCCTGGTTAGGGGCCCCATCTCAGATAGGCGAGGGCTGACAAGCTGCACCAGGGAGGAACAGACACTGGTGTGATGTGTGACACCCAAGGTGACCACCACTCTTCACACCATCCCTCTCCCCACAGGCAGTGAAGCGCTTCCTGAAGCTGGAGTGCAAATGCCATGGAGTGAGTGGCTCCTGCACACTAAGGACTTGTTGGCTGGCAATGGCAGACTTTCGAAAGACAGGGGATTACCTGAGGAAGAAATACAATGGGGCCATCCAGGTGACCATGAACCAGGACGGCACCGGCTTCACAGTGGCCAACAAGAACTTCAGGAAGCCCACAAAAACAGACCTGGTGTACTTTGAGAACTCACCTGATTACTGCGTGATGGACAAGGCAGCAGGTAAAAGCCAAAGCTCCAGCTGTGGCCCTAAAGCTGCTCTTCCTCCCCTCCTGCCCAGCCTGGCAGGGATGCTTTGGAATGTCAGCTCCCCCAACAAGTCCCGGTCCACAGTGGGGTTGTGCTGTGGAGGGGTCACCCAGTGTCTGTACTCACTGGAGCATTGGGTCCCTGCGCAGCCAGAACTGAATTTGTCCATGATCCTCAGGTTTTCCACTAAAGGTGCAAACTGAGGAGGCTTCTTTCAATGAATGCAGCACAGCATTTCCTCAGAGCCTTTCTCCTGCAGAGCAGAGCTCTCTTAAAGAGGCAATAAAGAGCCTGTTTCACATAGCAGGCTGCCTGCTCCTCCTCTGAACACAGCTTGAGGGATGAGGAGGGAGGGAGGCCACAGGGCTGCTCTGCTCCTGCAGGGATGATCAGTGGTTTCCCAGCCTGGAGCATCCCCAGGTCAGGGGTTCACAGTGGCTGTGGGAGCTCGGCTGGTCAACAACGTCCTCTGTGCAGCCTGTGCCCATCCTTTGGGGCTATACTGTGGGACCGCGCTGTGACAGGAACAGTGAGAACTCACCACTGCCAAGGCAGCTATAGCCAAGGTCTCTGGTGCAGATGGTAGACACAGATTGTCTAAAGACATGGTAAATGCCCCATCCCTGGCAGTGTTTTAGGCCAGGTTGGGTGATGTGGTCTAGTGGAAGGTATCCCTGTCCATGGCAGCAGGTTGACCCCAAACTGTAGCCTGTGATACCCAATCCCACCCCTGCTGCTCGCAAGGCAGGGGTGGAGGCATCATTTGAAGGAGGACAAGGAACACCCTGACCCGCTCTCTCCCTCCTCCAGGCTCGCTGGGCACGGCCGGCCGCGTGTGCAACAAGATGTCCCGTGGGACGGACGGCTGCGAGGTGATGTGCTGCGGGCGCGGGTACGACACCACGCGCGTCACGCGCATCACCAAGTGCGAGTGCAAGTTCCACTGGTGCTGCGCTGTGCGCTGCAAGGAGTGCGAGGACACTGTGGACGTGCACACGTGTAAGGCACCCAAACGGGCCGAGTGGTTGGACCAGACCTGAGGAGATGGAGCGCAGAGGGAAGAACCCACCGCCACCTCCCCTTCCTGAGTTTTAAACCCCTGCGCCCTGAGGGCCAGGATGTTCTGGGAGCTGTAGTTCAACTGCATGGCTTTTATTTAATTTCATTCTGCGAAGCACTAAAGAGAGGACTGCGTTTCTCAGGAGGTGCTGTGGACCCTTCTGTTTGCTCAGCAAATCTAAGCCCCTACCTAGGAGGAATCTGCAATCCTTGCTTAAACTGTGAAGCTGCCGTTGCCGGTTGCGCTCTCCACAAAGGAGCTGTGCAGCCGATAGGGATGTGGAGGACCGATGGTCGGGATGCGATGGCTGAGGACACGTGCACTTCCCCGAAGAACTTTCGTTGCGGTAAAGCTTCACCAGCAAACACCCACTAGTGCAGAATAATCCACTCTTGCAGAAAGCATTCCTGCTTGTATTTTCCGGCAAGGCCAGAGGAAGGGTGTTGGGAATCCCTAAGACAGTTCCGTGATCCCTCGCACTGAGCACCAGCAACCTCTGCATGAGGCTTCTCCCCGTCTCCCCAGCAAAGGGGACGAGCGGAGCTGTGGGTTGAAACTGAGTCCTCAAGGACTGCACAGAGGCAAGGGCCAGCCCCAGGCGCTGGCAGATCCAGAGGGATAGAGAGAGCAAAGCAACCTGTGAACATACTGGTAGGTTCTGGAGTCAACAGATACAGCAGCGTCTCTGTGCAGCTCACTCGTATGTTGTGTATACTGCTTATTATTTTAAGTCAAAATTCATTATAAACCTGTATCAGAAAATTACACTCTTTGCTTTTTGAGTTCCTACACACCCCATCGGGCACTTCTCCAGAGCAGGAATTGGCCGGCAGCATTTCTGCTACCCATGTGCCTGCAGCTCCTAAAGCACGGAGCTCCCCATCTCAGTTCCCACAAAGCAGAGCCATGGCATTCAGTGTGAAAAGCCCCAGGGAATCCTTATTAAGCAGCAGCAATGCTCCAGGACATGTAATGACACAGCATGGGGTCAAGCAGGAGATGCCCATTTAGCTTCCAAACCTTTCCCATAAAAATAAAACCAACTCAAACACCCCAAAAACTTAAACCATCAACTATTAGCAAACCCACAGAGCCTGGGTATCAGAAATACAGTGGTTCCCTAGACCTAACTCCAAGGGTTGGTGCAAGATGAAGTCCCACTGTGGACTTAGGGGAAATGCAGACTGGTCAATGTCTTCCTGCAGGTGAGCCCCAGTGAAGCTCCCCTTCAGCACACTCCTCAGCAAGAAGTTTCCCATCTATAAACGTTTGTGAAGGCTGCAGTCCCATCCGGGAACACTCAGTTCAAGCCCCTCAGGTAATGGGCCTAAAATGTGCAAGGAGCTTTTTATGTAAGATCATCTTCTACTTACCCTCCAGCCAGAAGCATGTCTGAGCTCAAGGACAAGGAGCAGAATTGATTCCTCCATGAGCTTCAGAATAAGTTACCCTCTTTGAAGAAGCTGGACAGGACACCTAAGAGGAGTTAGAAGGTATTGGAAACACAGGATCCATAGAAATTCAGGCTATTTTCTCTCACATGTAAGAACAGCCATTCATGTCCCCATGGCTCAGGTGACACCATCATTTTTGGGATGGATGCAGTGATAAGATCAAGTGTTTGAGCTGCAGTGATGCAGAGCACACACACTGCTCACTTATACCCCAGTCCCAAACCCCCTTGTTGCTGCCCTTCAATTCAACATCACGTTCACACACACAAAAGGCTTTGCTTGTGTGGCCTGTGGGGGTCATCTGCTGTAACAGGTCCAGCTGTCAGGGTCAGATTCATCAGGGCACATTGACACAAACTGCCCAGACCTGTGTGGGAGCTTTCACATCCTGAATCACTGCAGCCGAGTCACCACAGGCTGCTCCAGTGAGCAGCAAGGGGATCACTGCTCTGGAATCTCAGCTCATGAGTCAATGTAGGAGAATGCAATAGTCACACACTGTGTCACACTGGTTTATAACTGATGATAGTCTACAGCCAAATTAGAAATCAAGAGGTTCTTAAGAGAAGGGTCCGAACTGATGAGGCCATGATGTGATTGCACAGTTCAGTGCATCCAGAGTGAAAGGAAAATGTCACTGCCCAGAAATAACCAAAGCAAGCAGATCCCCACTGGAGACACACATTCATCTTGTGGATGCATCCTCACTGAGGCACTAAGTGTGGGTGTGTTTCCTAGCTTTCCCCAATGACTAGACTCACCGAAGGGCCCACCAAAAAGCACAGTACAACTACTGAAACTGGAAATGAGGAAAATTCCAAGCATATGAGCAGCATCCCTCATCATTGTCTTCTTGCTACAGTGCTAAGGGCTGGGGCATGCAGAGCATACTCCGCTTGGGAGGCTTGAGAAAGGGAGGAGGGAGCCAGGAGAAGAGAGGCAGAGCTAGAAACTGGAGCTGCCCTTCCCCTCTATCCACCTTTATTAGAAGCGGGGTGAATTCAGACCAGTGTGGTCGCTGCTGTCAGCATGATCTGATGTTGAGAGGATTTTGTCCCATAAGCTCAGAAGAGCTCACACATCACCTGTGCATTGTACAGCCGTAACGGCAGAAGAGCCAAGAATCGGTCAGTCCTTTATAACAGCACAACAGGGCAAGCTGGGTACTACACAGAGAACAAACCCCATCTGCCCTTCCTGCCCATGCTACCAACACTGTCCTCTGCTCCAAGCACAGCACCAGGGTGGGTTTGCTCCCTGCCTTCACAGCACCCATCTATTAGCAGCTTGGGAGGTGCATTTCCTCCCTCGGTGTCTCATCTGTGGGCAGGGGCAAGGGCAACATTCATGTATGTCTGTGTGAGCCCCATCCCTGTCTCCTTTCCTCTCAGGGAGTTTGCTCTCGTACCTAACCTCTCCAGGCTGCTGGCACTGGAGGCAGATGATGCAGCCTGTAGAGGTGCAGGCACTTCCCTCTCCCCCTTCCCCTGGAATCTGCCTCTCACTTGTGGTCCTTGGGATTCACCCAATGTTTCACAGAAAAAAAAGAAGAGGACCTCAAGACAAGTATGCATTTAATAAGCAGAGAGACAAATAAGCTCCAGTTATCCCAGCAGAATTACAACACCAGAGAACAATTTTCTGCATTCCTCCGAAGGCCTGAAGGAACCCAATTGCCTGCTCTCAGCCTAAATAGGTACCAGACACCAAGTGCTCCATAAGCAAACAGAGCCCCCAAAGTGCAAAAATGAAATAAGTAAAAAGCTTCACATTACATATAAACCAGCCGTTTGCACCTTGTTATTAATGGTCTTGACTATGACCTTTAAACCCTGCCTTGCTCAGAGTCATGGATCTACGAGCCTTGGCACCCTCACAACAATTCCAGGATGAGGAGCAAGGAATAAACAAGAGGAGGAGATGCAGGAAGGAACCGGCCTGCTACAAACCCAGAGCAGGAACTGCTCCAGTGCAGCAGCCAGGGCTATGGGGTGAACATCTCCATGTGAATCTGTCACCAAACCTCAGTGACCAGGGCTTCTGACAGCGTTAAGTCCTGCTGCCACGTAGACACATGCACAAAAGCTAGTAACACACACTTCTATCCCAGGAGAGCAAAGGGCTCAAAGCATGGTAAGTAACTGCAAGAGAACTCATACCGCAGAGGATAACTCTGATGTGGTTCAAAGCCCACATGAACTAGAGCTGCTTTAAGGAGACCCTGCTACCTAGAAATATGTATTAGTCTAAACTCCCTCACCACTGCTCTAAGAGCTTTGTTGTTCTAACAGCACCAGTAGCCAGTGGACAGTCTAACTCCATAAAGATGTTCAGCACAAAGTCATTGCCTCTGGAGGAGAAGACACTGCCGCACATGGCTGAGAACGCTCTGGAGATATGCACATGCTTGGCTGGCTTGGTTTCTCTGGGCCATCGTCCTGTGTCAGCCCCTCAGCACCCTCACAGGGAACAGCTTCTGCCTCAGAGCTCAGCTCAGGCTCCCCTCTTTGGGCAGGTTCAAGCCATTGCCCTTGGCCTGGCCCTACAGGCCCTTGTCCCAAGCCCCTTTCTCTCCAGGTTCCCTGCAGCCCCTTTAGGCCCTGGAGCTGCTCTCAGGTCTCCCCTTCAGGAGCCTTCTCTCCCCCAGGCTGCCCCAGCCCAGCTCTCTCAGCCTGGCTCCAGAGCAGAGCTGCTCCAGCCCTCGCAGCAGCTCCATGGCCTCCTCTG
>NDXB01013391.1:143861-183469 GCA_002631895.1 Agapornis roseicollis
GCAGAGCTGCCCCTCGCAGCAGCTCCATGGCCTCCTCTGCCCTCGCTCCAACAGCTCCAGGTCCCTCTGGTGCTGCTGCCCCAGAGCTGGATCAGGACTGCAGGGGGTCTCCTTGGAGTGCAATAGAGGGGGAGAATCCCCTCATATATATATGTATATATACACACACATGCATACATGCATGCAACTTAACTGCATATGGACTGATACAGGCTATTACCGTGATACGGATCAGGTTGTAGGGCCTTGCTCCAAAGTGGCAAATCCATGTCCTACACTGCATGAACAGCCCTGCTAGGAAATCATATAGAGAGCTCCTCCTTCCTCAAGAATTACTGGCACTTGCAGAGAAAGGAAGATTTTCATTACACTGCCTGTTGCCAGCTATACTTTCAGCATAAGCCCATCCCCTTTCTGTTACTGTTATGTCAGGGGAGGACAGTGAAAGAAAGCAGTTCTTGGGATGATACATGGGAGGCAGTGCTTCATTTATAACCCCACACAAATGCTGGAAAATGTTCAACTTTAAAAAGCATTAGGTTGGTTACCTTATGGGCCCCTGCGGCCCAAGAAGTGAAATTACATGAACACAACATGTCTATTAATCACCACAATGATTCCACAGTGAGAAACAGCCCCAATGACATACATTTAACTGGAAAGAAAGTTGAGAAAATTACCTGCTAGTAGTTAGGCAACTCAAAAAATGTGATAGTGCCTTTGTGTAGGGCTCCCCTCTTGACTCCTCAATGAATTCAAGTATTTCACTTGGACTAAAGCCCAGTCAATACATACATACAGTGGAAAGCAACAACAGCATTTCTAGCTAAACATGTGCGTTTCCTCTCAGCCAGGGTTACAAATAAGCTACACTTACATGAGATGCGTAGGCAACTCTCCACCTGATAGCACTTTGCTTACAACGTAAAGAAGGATTTGGGAAAAAAGAAGAAAAAAGTCATTCCCAGTCTTCTTCCTCAAGATAGGTTACAGGTCAACTCAAACTATCTCTAACGGATTGATTCAGGTGTTACTACACAGAACAGAGAAGGCTACAGCAAGCTTCTTCCATCCAAAATTCAGAAACTAGAGTAATTCACACCACCTTTGAAAGCAGCTGTCAATGTCATGGCTGACATCAATCCTTCACCAAGATCAGTGAAGATTACACATGCAAAATCTCCCTAGTTATCATGGTAAGTACATGTGTTTATCTATAAAATGGAAGATGATGGCCAACGTTTCCTGTGCTCAGAATTAGCATTTCTCCACCAGTTTGGGCTATTTTTATCACTCCCACCCTTAAGCAGCCTTGGTTAACATGACTCTGCCTCCTCAATGCCAAGCAGTGGACCCGAATGTGAGAAAGGAGACATGTTCTCTAATGGGGGTCATACCAATTACCTCAAACCACTTGGCTGCCACAGCCACTTTTTCACCTCTGCAGTAAACAAACCCTTGTAGCTGGTCCGTGTATGAAGCAATTCCTTTGAAGAGTGCTCCACATCTCTGCTCTCTTCAAGTCTTGATATCAACAATGATGATACTTTGGACTAACACTTGAAAGTTCAGGTCTCCCAAAAGACTCCCATGCAGGTATCACAACCACTTTTGGCAGTTTCAGAAAGCAGCCTGCGCTTCAAGGCAAAGTGGTTTGAAAGACAAAAGATATACAATTAAATGTAAAGGAGTATCAGTGTGAAGGAGTTTACACTTCCATTTCCTTGCGTAACGCAAGCTTACAGACACAAACAAATCTTTGTTTGCCCACTAAAATCCAATTTAAATAGACACTTAAGAAGGCAACAAGTTCAATGCGTTAAGAAGGAACCTTTTAATAGAGAAAGCAGAACCATACTTTGCTGTTAACAAATATTTTGAAGAAGGTTTATAAAATTAAATCTAAGCCAATTATCTGGTGCATCTGCAGCTGAGAAGGAAGTGTCAATACTCCAAACATCTGCTCCATTCGTGTCCTCTCCTTTCTTACAGAGGAAGTATCAGCTTCCAGTTGTATGATTAAGGTATTGCTCAACAAAAACTGTTTCCTTAGATAATTACAGACTAAGGCCAAAGAAGAAATTCATAACTTAAGCACCATTACCAACATGGAAGCCTGTCAAAGGTAGGAGTCTGAAGGGCACAGCTTTCTTCCTTGCCCCACACATCTAGGGGTCAGGTAACCACCTGGGGTGAGGCTTATGAGAACAATCATGGAAAGCACCTCCAGTCACACTGGAGTCGGCTGATGCCAGAAACTGGACAGCAGAAAGACCTTGATGTTTTCCATAATGGAGCTGAGGGGTGAAAGAAGAGTCCCAGAGCGCTGGAAGAAAAAGAACACGACAAATTAGCTCAGTTTAAATTAGCTCCAAACCAACATCTTTTCACAGGCTCAAGGTATGAAGGCAGAACCGCCCTGGTATCTTTCCCTCAAGGCAACAGAGTTGATGCCATGAAATAGGCTTGTAGGAAACATTAAATATCACCCAAGACACATAAAAGAAGAAAAATGCCTCTGGAAGCCAGGGCTCCAGCCTCATCCACTCACCTTGGTGCAAGCCACTCAGCTGGAGGCCAGAACACTGGGAGCACTCACAGGCCACAGCACCCGCAGCACCTAGGGAGAAGCAAGGGGGATTAGGGCAGTGTTTCTCTGTGCCACAGCTCTTCCAGCCTCCCCCTTCGGTGTGGAACAGGCTGGGGAGGAGGACAGTGTGTTTCCTTGGAAGTTCATGGATCCTGTATAGGTCATCAACTGTGTGAAAACTGAACAGACCATCCACCAAGACCAGCCCATGCTTCCAGACAGGATCCATATTCTAGATGCCATCTAAACAGTTCCAGGAATAAAGATTAGGCTAAAACAAATGGTGCAAACTCCTCTGCACCTTCTCAACCCATCCCCCAAGTATTCCGCTGGGACTTGTGTTATCCTTGCACAAACCCTCTTTTCACAAGACAGCAATGACAGGACTCATTTACTTTGAGGGTTTTACTTGGGCCCTCCTGGCTTCTATCATAACCTCAAATATTACATTAAAAAGGCTTTTAAAACATAACATTCAGAGCAGCGCAGGAGCTTTTCACTGAGCTAGCTTCTTCCCTGCCTGCTTGCGTGTGGCACCTTCACATTAAGTGCATGAGTTAAGATGTAGATTAGCAAGGCAAGAAACCTTTGCCCTTGGCATCGACACTCAGCTGTGACAGGAAACTTCAGGCTTTGGGTTTTTTCTATGAAGTGTAGAACCACTCATTTCCCATTGGAGGGAAGTGCACATCTCCAAACTATACACATTTTCTCTTAGATAAGCAAAAGACTCAAGTGTTTATAAATATGAAAAGTTCAGCAGCTGGCTAAAAAGTTAATTCTCCAGTCTCACTAATGAGCTCTGGGGAAAGTGGCAGAGGGATTTGTTCAGAGAGTAACACAGTGTGTCACAGAAAGCAGGACTTGCCAGACAGGGCTCTCTTTAGTCCTATTTTCTCTCTCTAGATGGCTGCTATCAGCAAAATGGCAAGAAGCCCTTTAACGGGGAGCTACGAACAACAAGGATGAGAAATGGTTTCTTCTAATCATGCAATCATAAAAAATAGCCAATTTTTAATGTAAGTCCCATGACTTCTTGCTTTGTTGTGAAAATATCAAGCAATCCATATCAAAACACTTTAGAAAACGGACTGTCTTAGGATTTTGTCCAATTCCCTGCACAAGGAAGTTGTTTTTAGTAGGATTTAGCAGGAACACTGCTGCAATATCTTTTCAATACTTTAATATTAACTACTACTGGCCTATTCCAGTAGCACAAAGTTTGGAGTTAAAGAACGGGACTGACTTGCTTGGAAGGTCAGCTGTTTTCAGGAACTTCTAAGAAGCCGACTTGCAGTGCCTGCTGCCACTCTGCACCTCTGGCTCTCTTGAAGGCACACTTCTTGGTGTCTTTGTAAGAAATTACAGAAGGATTTGGGCAAGATGATACAGAGCTACCCAGTTCTCCACCTGTGTAATGATTAAGAACTAAACATCCATGCTGAACAGAGAAATGATCAGATTCTTCTGTCTGCAATTTCAGAGGTTGTTTTATGGAACAGTATTTTTCAGCTTGCTCAGTTAACTGCACAGATTACAGCCATACCCTTCGTGGGCCTCCTCCCTCCTGTCACTTATACTGTCACTATACTGAGGATATTCTGACCAGCTTCCTTAAGTAGCTGCTAGTCTCTGATGACAAGAACAGGGTGATTCTCCATGAGATCAGAAACCTGGCTGAAACAAACAGCAAGGCTGAGCTCTTACCCACTGAGAGCAACTGTACTTGTACTTCAGAAGATATGGAGTTCTCTACCATTACCTATACCACCGTCCCCAGTGGCACATCTTCCCTTCATCAGAGAATATTAAAAGTCCTAGTTGCAAGAGAACTGGGAAGCCACAGTTGGCTCTAACTGGATCCATAAACCACAGAATGGTTTGTGTTGGAAGGGACCTTAAAGCTCCTCCAGCTCCAACCCCTGCCACAGGCAGGGACCCCTTCCATAGAGCAGCTTGCTCCAAGCCCCTGTGTGCAACCTGGGCTTGAGCACTGCCAGGGATGGGGCAGCCACAGCTTCTCTGGGCCNGTGCAACCTGGAGCACTGCCAGGGATGGGGCAGCCACAGCTTCTCTGGGCCATCACCCTGTGCCAGCGCCTCAGCACCCTCACAGGGAACAGCTTCTGCCTTAGAGCTCCTTTCAATCTCCCCTCTGGCAGGTTCCCATTCCCCTTGTCCTGTCCCCACAGGCCGTTGTCCAAAGCCCCTCTCCAGGTTTCTTGCAGATGCTTGTAAATGCTAATGCCAGCACCAGCCCCTGGTGCTGGGAAACCCTTCCACCTCTACAAGACCCAATGAAACCCCCTCTGGTGCCTGGTCCCAGGGCTGTGAGCACAGCCCAGGAGAGACCCCTTCCAGAAGGATCTGACCTGCAGACAACTCCAGGGCTCCGGGCTCTCTTGCTGGTGTATTACGCTGTATACATTGGAACCAGTAAATGCTTCATTGTGATTTTTGGCCACTTGGAACATTTTTAGCAACTTGCCAAGGTTTACCCTGTGATTTATTATGGAGGAAACAAACTCAAGCACTAACAAATGAAAATATGTAAACTCAGACTTTTCAAGTCAATACGAAGGTATTCAGCTTCTTAAAACCCTTTAGAGGCCTGCAGTTTGCTGTAGATCCAATTGCTGGAAACAACAGGTTGCTTAAGAAACAACTGAAATGCAATCTAAGGAGTCACATTTAAGTCACTTTATAGAGATTTACAGCAAAAAATTCCACATGTATCATACTTCCCAACTGTTCTTCCTAAAGCTCTGCTCTGGATTTGTTGGGAAACTCAACAGTTCAACAATTTGTTAGAAATATTTTGTATTGCTTTTTCATTAAGGCCAAGGCACTCCAGGTATCTACCATCTAGAACTTTATTTTCTCAAATTATTATATGTAATAAGTTAAAACACACCATGAAAATATACTTGCAATAATTAAATACATGGGAAAAAATCATTTAGAAAGCTTAAAGCACTGGCATTACTTGCAAATATAATGCTACATACAGCAAATAATAGTTTTATTACAGTATTTTGGGGTAGAGAGGCAGATGTCATTAAATAGAAGGTAAACTTCCATTTTCAGTACAAAAATTCAAGTAGATGCTAGTACCATGTACTTCCAGAACACAACACTGTTAGCAGCCATCACAGCATTATCTGTACTTGAAGTACTGAAAAAATCTATGAATAAAATCAGAAGGGTTTAGTTTGATTTTGAGTATTGCTGTTTCTTGCAAGTTTTCTGAATGCCTTGAATGCACCAGGAATGGGATCAAGAGCACAATAATCTAATAATTTGGGTATTACTGGGAGTTCACATTAATTGCATCTAAAACAGCAGAATACTGGAAGATTGTATTGTCAGCCGTCACTCTCAAGAGATGAATATGGAATTCCTTTCTTTGCTGTTTATCTCAATACACAGTTTCCACTTTTACTAGCATGAAACTGGTACAGCGAGTGTCAAGAACCCCTCTGTCTATGCCTGCCACCAGTGGGACTTGGTTGGTGGGATGATGTAGCAACATGCGTGTTTCTTGACCATCTTTTCAACTGAATAGACGCTATCCATCCTTTCCTATAGAAAACAAGCAAAATAAACAGACTGCCAAATGACCAAACCCCGGGGAGTCTTTTCCCCTCATTTGGACATGTCACTTGACATTCAAAATGCCATTATGCAAAGCCAACTAACTTGTACAAAGTCTGTCTTTTTTTTTGGTTCAAGAAACCCAGCAGAGAACTTCACCAAGCAATTCTTTGTTAGCATAACATTTGACCTTGTATCTCTTTGGAAATCATACAACTTTGCTAATGCAGTCCTTACAGAATTAATCAAGCAGATAGTTAGACCCTGGTTCCTATGAACCCAGCCAATTATGAGCAGCACTGAAATTTGTCACTGGCATGTCCAACTACATTTTCCAACATAAAGATCAACAGAACTGTGTGGAAATGAGGCCCCACTCTCAGACCTGCATGACTTGGACACTGTAGACTAGAATCACTAGCAAAGCCAACGCTTTTAGGAACAAAGTATTCTTAAGCAAAAAGGCTCACCTCCTGGGTCTCCATTACCTGCTGCATTAAACCAGCAAGAAAGCATAATGCCTTTCACCCTCTATTTTGACTAGCAAAGCTAGAAGAAATGATTCATTGAGAGTTCAGAGCTCTTTATTTGCCACTCTGCTTTACCACATGAGCTCCACAGTTCAATAAAGGACAGATCTACTGCACGGCTTAGTTTGAGAAGTGGGGAGGGGAAGCTGCCTAGGCAGTTTCTCCCTCTGTCAAATGAGACAGCTTTCAGAGTGCAGGGAAAGAGGACAAGGTTACAGCCAGCAGCAGTGGTAACAAATAAGGAAAAGAAACCTGGAAAAAAGCAGGGCAGAGAGAGGGAGAAAGGAGACACACAGAAAGTACCCATAGGAACAAACAGCTCAACAGCAGATGTATTTAGATACGTTTAGAGCAGCCTGGATTAGAAACATATCTACCTAAAAGCCTGACTGCCACTGTCAAGTCCAATTTCTGTCCTTGAACAAGTACTCAAATGACAGAACTGTGGGCACTGAACACGTCCTCCATCCAGTAACTGGAACCGGTTGAGATACAAACCCGTTGGTCTGGTTCCCAGAAGGGAAGTGACAGCTAGCTAACTGCTGAACCTGGCTGGAAATTAACAGTTACTTTACCACTGCTCCCATCCATCCCATTCACATCATGCTACTAGTTCCCAGTGCTTAGCAAGAGACCTGTTTTTTCCTGCAGCCCAGCCTGCTTTTCACTCATTTCTCAAGATCTCCAGTCAACAAATGTATCTGAGGCTCTCACACCACAGTCTGGACTTCCATGAGAATAAAATCCATACTCACCACAGTGCTCTGTGCCAGAATGTCTCTGAAATGCTGTTCCCTCACCGTAAGAGCGCAAATTAAAGCCATGCTGTTATAGTAACAGTCAGTATCTCTCCAAACCAGACGTTTTGCTCAGATTTCAGCAAGTGTTGATCACTAATGAGATTCTTATAAAAGGACAGAAAATGCCCAACAAGCATGAGACTGACTAGAACATTCTTCACCACCAGCCTCTAAGTTCGAAACACCCCACAGGTTACTGCATGACAGAGAGAATACTCACAGCTTTAGCAAAAACGACCATCAGCTCAGGGAACTGGTGTGTGAGGAGGGCAAGCATCGCCGAAAAGGAACACAGGCCTGCTGTGAAATGGATGAAAAAGGGGAGCTCCTTCTGTGGGTAAACGGAGACTTCATGAAATGCTGAAAGGGAAAATGGAGAATTATTGGTATTTGATAATCAAGGCCAGCCTCTTGAATTACTTAAGAGTCTTGTACCTCCGTTCTAGGCTTTCAGAGGGATTAAGCAGGGACTATCATGCAGCATGTTAGGTCCCAGCATTTAAACTTCTCAAACCTTTTCCCCTTCTTCATTAGTTGAACTAGATGATCTTGATGTTCTCTCCAATCACAACCATTCCATGATTCTATGCTTATTAATAGTTGCTATATCTTTCTCTTCCCAATCTTTTTTATCTTACATGGGCTTTATTTTTGAAGCATTTTGTGAGGCTTAGCTTTTGGTCCCTACTCTTTCAACAGGACAGCAGGAAGAACTGGAAAATTCCCAAGCTGTCCAACTTACCTAAACCAACTGAAACAATTCAGGTGTTTCAAGCCTCTGAAGCATTAATCCTGTTACCTGAACAGACCAGCACTTCTCCCCACCCTGTAAGAAGCCCAATGCAACTACCCTGTTGTATATACAAGGTAGCTCCTTAATACTTCTCAAAGATTCCTGCTTGGTAGGCTACAGTAAATTGTTTCAGAGCAGCTGACAGAGCAGACCTCAAAGAAAACACTACCAGGACCAGGTAATAAATTCTGCACATAGCAGCTCCTTGCAATTTCCAATTCATGGTAACAAAATCCAAAGAAGGTGATTAGAGAGGCTAAGGACTGGCATCTGGAGCTTTCAGCACTCAAGACACTACTACTGGTTACTAGGTGAGGACCCATGTGTGAATTTGCAATTACTGGCTCAGAATACCCACAGCTCTGAACTTCTATCCAGTGATTTTAAAGGGTTTTTAAATGCAGACAAAAGCCAGTTTCTATAGACATAAGTAATTCTGAAAGGGCAGCATGCTGCTCCTTGACAAACCGTGCTTAAAATTTAACAAAACCCTCAAAATTTAAGCAAGCCCTCTCATAAAACAAGACAATGCAATGATATTAACTTTTAAACTGAAGTCTGAGGAGGAAGAAGACACTTTACTCTCCCAGTTGTTGCTCCTGAATGCTGGCACATAATAAGCTTCCACTGTAAGAGCAAGCCCAGCAGAAGTGGTTTGTGCTCTTGCAAACTGTTAATGGTCAAGTGCTTGAGTTTTGGTTTGCTTTTAAGTAGCATGATTTTGAGCACTACTAAGGAGAACATCTGGGGTTCTGTGTTTAATGCCCATCAGCCATGTTTAATGTTCTCCCAGAGATTCAGTTCACCTTAATATGCAACCAGCCCTGCTAGGCCACACTACAGGTGACAGTAACTTGCTCCTCTCTGTTGTGCAATCAAAGAAACCACCTGTCTACCATGGAACACTTTTACACTCATACTATGTGAAACACGGAGCAATACAATTTAGGAAAGGTCCCAATGCAAGTTTTTCCTACGCTGAAAAATCAAAATCAAATCCAAAATAGATAAGGACAACTAAAGATAAATCTGTGTGTTCACAGGTGCAGAACTGGTACCAGTCAGACCAATACAGGATTTGTGACTCATTGATTTGGTCAACATTATTGTAAATAGATAACTTACAAAAAAAACCCCCAAAACCAAAAGTGTCAAGATTTCTCAAGGAAGTTCTGCAATAAAAGTGTTAAGATGATTTTATTTATGGGTAGGTTTATATTTAAAACATAACAGGAATGCGTGAGTGATCCTGTTGAAATAGCTGCATGTGTTGGTGTTTAATTATGCTGGGAAGTCTACAATTTAGGGGTAGTTGCTAACCAAGGAATTCCTTGTGCAATATCCTGCATAAGTGAGAAATGAGTAATTTAAAGCAGTCTGGGGGCAAATTTAAATTACACATTTTAAATATAACCTCAGGCTTTTGAAACAGAAACAAGTATGCGTAGTTTTCCTTTCCACAGCTGTGGTCTCAGTGGTTCTGCTGGTGCTTTTGCAGTAGCCCTTTTCGGTCCCATGGGGCTTGCGTTTCTCCATAATATAGAAGTCCACCCCAACAGAATTCTATTAGCATGTACAATTAACAGTCCAATTCTGATCTGAATTAATGCTATTTTCCTAAATCTGAAGAGCACAGGCCCCAGTGATTAGTCTGTTTGCCTTACCTAAAGAAAAAATAACATGTAGGCTCACCATTGCACAAAGTAATCTTGAAGTAATGAGCAGCTGAAGAAGACTCACTTTTCAGTGCCAAGTGTTGGTATAAATCCATAAATGCATACATAGATAAAAAAGTTCCAGGAAGCAGACAAATATGTACCAATGAAAACAATATTATGTGAAGCTGAGATTAACCAAGGGTTCTCTGTATGATCACAGACAAGTTCTGCTAGACACCGAAATGCAGGGCTGGAACCCTGCATTTATTCCTTGCTAAAAGGAGAGCGCTCCCCTACAACTGCAGTCAAATCCAAGACTTCTTCTAAAAGCAGCTTAAAGAACTGGCCCATTTTGCTGTTCTCAGAGTTGGCCAAACTTGGTCTGAATGTACCACACACAGATTTCATCTCCAAAGGACTTGTGCTGTTACAGAATCAAGCTAACATTTACCACACATGACTGTCAAGTGCTTCAGGATCATTTGGGAGGGACAGCAACAAACAGCTGAATCCCCATCACAGGAAGCTCCAACTAAAAAATTCACAGTAAGGTAAATACAGAATACCACAAGCTGAACATGTCCTTAGCTTATGTTTTATTATCATTACTGCTTAGAAACCACTTACTTGGCAACAGTTCTCTGTCTGCTGTTTCTGTGCAACTGGGATAGGGATAGAACAGATGACCTTTCTCTAATGGGTATGGGATCATCCTAAATGCTGAAAAGAAAGAGTGAGTGACATTAGATCTGAATCTAAACCAAGCGACAAAGAGAACCAATTGTGCTGGAGATGAATAAAGGCAGAGAGACTAGTCTACCGTATAGAAAAAAATAAACCAAGGTGAGATACTTACTGCCTTCCCATGTGCAATGTAGCAGATTTAGAGCCCCTTCTATCCTCTTCCAATGCTGGAGGTGAAAAAAAGCATATGCTACTGCCTCACTGTCCCCTCGCTTCAGAATATGCTCTGGAGGTAGCACCAAGCTTTTCATTTCTAGTAAATACTGAAAGTAAGAAAGGAAAGGACTCTTATTACATGGAATATTCAAGACCTTTGAATTGTGAAATGTAAATGATCATTTTAGGCACAAAAGAGCATGTCACAGGGGCCAGATTCTGCCTGTTGAGGAACCAGCCCTATCCCACCACGGAGCAGACAGCCCACATGGGAAGTGAAAAGCACCAAAACACATGTTTTATCTAAGACTCAATTTTGGGGTTTTCACACACAAAGTATAAGGAAAAACCCCTGCATCTTCAGTAAGGCAAAATAAAAATACATTCTTGTGGACTATACATACAACTGTAACATTGCAGGTACAATACCAATGGGTTACAAGTTTAGGCTACTAACAACCAAACCACCGAGGTTATTTTTGCACATCATTTCATCACCCAAAGTTTCAATATGGGAGGCTAAGTACTTGTCAGCTCTCAAGTATGAGGAGCAAACCAGAAAGTGTCAGTGTGATAACCAAAGGAATAACAACAAACCAAATCCAGGAAAATCTCGGTTTCATGTGGTTTTGCTGGACTACCACAAAGTATCTCTTGGTTTCAGGTTTTTTCAGTTGCAGCCTTGTCCCTCCATCAGCAGAATAGCTGCTGCACAGCAGGGTCAGGGAACACAAGGATCAACCATTTTCCATTTCCCTCGAAACACAGGCCGTGCAATTTTATTGTCTCATAGCTATTAAAGAAAAGGGCAGGTATTCATTTGAATTGAGCTTTTCAAACCTGATGAGTAATTTTTACAGGAATGAAATGACAGCTTCAGCTCCAGTATTTACCTGTGAGTCGTTCCTTCCTACCATGTAGTGTCTCATTGAATCACAGCCAAAGTTAATCCACATTCTTTGATCAATGTAGCTGGCAATTCCTTTGACTGTCTCCCGAAGTGTAAGAATGCAGCTAACTCACCGATTTATTGCAGCAGATGCCACAAACTATGAGATTATTTACTAATCCAGTTTGAGGACTTAACTTTTCCCATTCAGATTCTTGAAGGAATGTAGGAGGGGTTATGCCCTAGCCAAATAAAGCACATTTACTGCCTGGCTAGGTTCTTCTCTCAGTGCCTTGGGCCTGCACTCCAGAGGGGAATATTCCTGCTAATCCCCTCTAATCCTCTTCAATTTTTTTCTTTTTAATTTATTTTTGTTTAACACAGGGAAGGATCACTCACACTGGGCTGCTGTGGGAAAATGGTCTCCAATATCTGACCCCTGACCTGACTCCTCATCACTACTAACCATGCACAGTGGTGGGGATGAAGCCTCACTGCAAGTATTGCCACTACACGCCAGTGCATTGGCTGTCTCTGTGTCCACGTTACCCATAAACAGCAGAATTCCAGAGTCTGGCAGGTTTTCACGTCAGTGTTCAACCATAAACCAGGCAAAGTCTCACTGCTGAAAATACCTTGGGGTTTGCAGATTTGAGAAAGTCTTTGTACACAATATAAAATTCTAAGATATTCAGAAGACTGGAAAAGATTGTTTCCTGCATGACCAAAATGTAGTTCCAGATCTCTAATGTGAAACAGCTCATTCTCTAGCACTGTAAAATGCCTTCTTCACTTGCCAAACAAAACCCATCCTTGTAAAAGCAGAACACAGAACAAAGAGAAACAAACATTATTTTCCTTATGCAAAATGATGGTATGTGCAAAGACAACCCCTTTCATCAGATGCAAGAAGAAAGGGATTTCAACTTTATATCCTCATTTATTTTTAGTCCATGGGACAGAACTGACTACAAATTCCATACCCAGATTTTCTTCCCCACTAGTCCACTGACTTTGCTTGGACTATGAGCATTTCAGAGCTCTGGATAGCCAGCACCAATAAATTCCTGCCTTGCTATCTAATAAACTCATGTTTCAAAGCACTACTGTAATAAAAATCAATCATGAAGACAACTGGATAGGTACACAATTAGAAGAGAAGATCAAATTGCTGAAACCTGGAATCAATTTCTGTGATTGCCTATAAATCTACAGACTATATTTTGCTAATAGCCTGTTTGAAATGGTATCTTAACTTCTGTTAGAATGTATATGAAGCTCCTGAAACAACTGGAGGATACACAAAACAAAAGCATTTTTAGATAACGATAATGTGTTATAATCTTCTTCCCCTAAAGGCAGAGGCTAAAGAAAAATCTGTCTGAGACTGTCTGAAATGAACTTGCCACGCTCTTGATCAGTCATGCACACAAGCAGCAATTTCTCCCAGCAATTAGCTTTCTCAGTGCACATTCTATTAGATTGGACAGGCAGACAGAACAGAGCAGCTGGATAATTCCAGCCCTCCCAGCACCGGTCACTGGGACTCCGTGATCATTTGGAGAGGATTAGGTCCAGGACTAAGCCAACTTTCTGTATTCAAGGTTTCAAGCTGAACACATCACCAATGCTAGTACAGTAAAAAGCAACATAACATTTTATTTTCACCCAATGGAATCTGTATCTTGGACACTTCAGGTAATGCCAGTAATTACATTGCACCCTGTAGCAACACTGATTCTGAATCTTGTTGATACGTGGATGGGTAGACTAAGTGACTGTAGATCTTTGCATAAGCTGAGTCCTGAAGCCATGCATGGAAGCACAGCAGAAAAGAGTGTTTTTCAAATACTGTGAGTGGTTATTGTTTGGAGAACTTGATTTGGCTTCAAGGATTTTAAAGATCTAAATTTCTATGTATTAATGCTTACCCTTACCCAGTAAAGGGACTTCAGTACAAATTAATGGATTTTCCAATGAGCTAGAAAATTCTGAGCCTATATGTTTAAAAAAAAACCTGTTTGATCATCACCTATTGCAAACAACTGATTCTGGCACCAAACATTTATGATATAAACAATGATGAGTTTAACTCCTCAGTGGCTGGAGTTACCCTAACCAACCCAAGGGAACATGGGGCTAGAAAGGCAACAATATAATGTGACTTGCTTTCAACAGACAACAGGAAGCGGTCTACTAGGAAATAAAATATTCCTACCTTTGGAACATGAGGGTTAAATTCCACAGCTCTATGAATTGCTTCCACAGCATTAATTTCTGCTGTACTGAGCCCTCTTTTGGAAGCAGTTTCTGGGGAGAACCTGAAAGGAAAAACCCATACTGAATAAAAGTAATAAATAATAAATGCTAACCAGGTGTTGATTTGCATTGTAAGCTGGGAGTTCATTAAAAATTGGCTGATTTATCACAAAAGATAAACAAACCCTTCTAGGAGACAAATGGGCATGTTCATTTAGGCATCCTGACTGTCATCCATGCCCATATGACAAAGTTTTGTTTAACTTTTTGAAACAGCAGGTCAATCACATAAGGTAACTGAGTGCCCAGTCATTCATATCCCTGTTACAGCATCACCTGCTCAGAGGTAAAGCTAGAAATCAGCTGTGCAAACAGACCAGGGTGAAAATGAAACGCCAACATGAACTATTACAGCCATCCTGCACCCAACCCCCTAAACAAAGAAGTGTTGAACATCATAAGCAAGACACTGAAAACAAGACTGATACAAAAGCACATGTGTGTACATGGGCTCTTGAGAAACATCTTCACCTGTATTAACTTTCTGGATGCTTAACAGAAACTTTAGGTTACATTTTAACTACACACACATATGTATGTAAGAATACACTTAACTTGCTCTTAGAAATGTAACTGCTACATACTGGATTTAGACCTTTTCAATTCACATTCAGACTTTTTAAATTCATATTTACAGCATAACCCAAGATTAGGAACAAATCACTGTTTTCACAAACGTGTGCTTACCTTTCTGAAACAGCCCTGGCTTTTAACAGGGCTGCTGTGTAACATATTGCTGCTGACTTTGGAAGACTGATATCTATGATAAAATAAAACAATAAAGCTGTAAGATTCTAAGGCAAGACAAACATTTTAAGCCCACATCCTTTGAGCTTAAAGATTTTCACTTGGGTGTACCAGACAATGAATGTAACATCTGGAATATTTCAGCTAGGATGAGAAACTCTGCAATTCTTTGCACAGTCTCCTTTCTACTCACCAGTCAGATTAACAACTGATTAACAACTCACAGTCATAGTTAGGTGGTAAAGAGTAATTTTTTCTTCTTAATGTACCAAAACATTGAAACTGAATATAAAGAGACATACATGTTTAAATACACACTTAAGACTGGTGTGATTTTCCTGTATTAACCCAAGGAGGTTTAACATAATCTTCTTCTACATGATACTGCAATTATACATTAACAGTGAGCTTTACACAATGCTAAAATGAGACTGACTTGAAGCTGACCAAAAAATGACACTACTGACAGGTAGACAAATTTGACTGAAGATGCAATTTCCATTCTTTTCCAGTTCCATGGGGAAAAATCCTTTCAGTTGTAGCTTTTTGTAGAATATCTGAGGCCAAGTTTGAGCTGACAATTACAGATTAGAAGGTTAACACTCCACAGTACAAGTTTACTTTAAAAGCAGACAAAGTCTGGGGTCTAATTCCCAAGCACCATGTTGTGTACAGTCAGATGGCTCTTGGTTTTGTTTTTGTAAATCCCATCCTGGGCTTGTCCATCACTTACTCGAAGTCTGGCTGTCGTGTCAAGCAAAACACAGGGGTGCTACAGACTGCCTGAAGCTCATACTCAGTTTTCCAGATGCTTAGGAAAAAAAAAAATCAGGAACCTTTTCTTCAGTGTCACAATTCCTGATTTTAATGTAAAGCAGCACGAGGAAATAAGGAAATGGTTTTGTTAAGTTAATAAGAATCCACACAGAACACCACGGACAGTCAAGTAACAGGAGCAGGCTGCTAGGGTGGCCACGCAAAAGGGGCATAGGATTTGGGCAGGAATATTCTACTTTCAACTCATCGAAGCAATAAAGAACAGATTTAAGAGAGAACACAGCAACTGCTCGCAAGCAGGGAACAATGGCCACAAAATACTGCATCTGTGTCCCTCCATTCTGAAGGTGATATAAGGGACAGCTTTGACAGCAGCACTAATAATGTGGGCATTACCTAGGTGCCAAAACTGTAAGGACGATAAGAAAGTAAGTACATATTTCATTAACCTTTATCTAGACTTGTATAGTACCCAAAATGTATTAGTTGAGATGGAAAGTGAAAGCAAGCTCCTTCCATTTAATAGACCAAAGCTTGCACACCACTAATCTCTGCCATGCAGCATGCTTGCACGTTGCTAATCTCAGGCAAGCGGCCTCAGTTTACAGAATCATGAGGCCAAGCCTAGAAGATAACAGAAGGAAAAACTACCTGTTCCAGCTTATTTACAGCAATTACTATGGGGGCTATGCACTGACTGATAGAAGTCTGATGAATTTGGGCATAATCAGGGATGCAAAAGAGATTAAAAATTTACAACATCCTTGAGTCGAAGCAGAGTGAGTGCAGGGATTTCTTTACAGAACAGAAGTCACTTAAAAACACAGAATAATTTGTGTGCTATTTAGATTGCCTACAATTGACTTCACTGTTCAAAAGAAAAAATTTAACTTGGACTCTGGAGCTTCCTGTTTGCTGCTGATGAAGTGAATCTGCTCACCTAGCTGAGCTTAGCGGTAGATATCTTCTGGACAGGCACACCGTGCCCACCTCACCTACACTCTTACGTGAAAATACCACTACTTCCCCAATAGACATTACTTACCATCATACTTTGCTAAAACTGCTTGGACATCTGCATAGGCCTGTAACTCCAGCAGTGCCTCCAGGAGGTTTTCATGAATATTTAGCATGCTGAGAAGTGGAAACTCTTTCATTAACTGCAAATCAACACAGAGAAATATATTAAGCCCATGCAGAATTGCACCTGAATCCCTGAAATACTGCACAGAAATCAGTACAACAATTTGAGCTTTTTCAACGTTCTTTTTCTTCAAAGTGTTAGAAACTGGGACATAAGCAGCATGGAAAGAACCACATCATTTCTATCTTAGTTTTTCCCTATATTCACCTGCTGGAAAATAAGGAGACTGAGGCTCACACAGTACACTCTCAGCCCAAATCTGCACAACTCCCACAGTGAGCTGGTTTGCTCAATAATATTTTCCTATGAAAAAAGAACTTATGATACACCTGAGGCAAGTGAAAGAAGCATTGTGAAGTCTAAAGCTGGCTATTTTGACAAGTTAGAGTCAAGCATGAAGCAAACCGAACAGCAGAAACATATGACATTAGGTAACTTAAACCTGACATGGAGGAACAAAAAAACCTGTTCTCAAGAAATCATCAATCACAACGTACAAAGCTCATCAGAAGAGAACTGAATTAGATTAATTACGATGCCTAGAAAGGAACATTAAACAATCAATTTGGAGATGTGACAAAACAAGTTGCTCTCTTTTCACATTTTCACTTACATCTCTCATCATTTTTACTGCCTCTCGTATTCTTCCAAGTTTTCTGGCACACATAGCCAGTCTCCTTTTCACATATACCAATACATTGGTGTCTCTTCCTGATAACAAAGACAGAAAAATTTAGGCTATCATTTTCAGTCCTTCCCTCTCTTTCCCTCTCTTAAAAGCCCCAAACCACCCAAAACCCCACAGCCTTCCCTGTGAGAGTGCTGAGGCCCTGGCACAGGGTACCCAGAGAAGCTGTGGCTGCCCCATCCCTAGCAATGTTCAGGGACAGGTTGAAAGGGGCTTGAAGCAAGCTGCTCTATTGGAAGGTGTCCCTGCCCATGGCTGGGGGTTGGAACTGGATGAGCTTTCAGGTCCCTTCCAACCCAAACCACTCTGGGACTCTATGAACTTTTTTCATAACCACATGCAAAAGCATAAAATAATTACTACTGCTGTCCCAGGCAAGGCCCATCTAAACCAATGGCAGCAAATTTCAACTAGGTTAAATGAGGAAAAAAAATCTACTTTTTCCTAAAAATATTTGGTAGAACAAGAGCAAATGCTACTGGCACACACTAAGTGCGGCAGTAATTTGCTCTACCTATTTATCTTTCCCAGAAATAACATACTGAACCTCAGCAAGACAACCCACGATGAGTACAGAGCATAACTGCCACTGCCTAAGATTCATACAGGTGCTACAGAAGATCCCATAGCATGCCATGCACAAGCCTGGCTAAAAGAGCAGGAACTCCTTCACTGAGCTGGGAATCAAACTGGAATCTCAAATTATAACTTTAGTTTTACATTTCTGCTCATACAAAGCCAAAAGTTATGAGTCCTTACTCAGCTGTGCTTCATGCTGCGGACTTTGGGAATGGCAGTTCTGAGACTTCCTGTAAATCATTTCTCCTGCTTTCAGAGCCTGCTTGAAATACTTCTCAGCATCCACAATAGTTGTTGCTTCTTCTTCAGCCAGGAGGACATATGCAGTGGCACAACTGTAGCATAAAGTTTAGCAGTTTTTAAGTGTTAGAAGCATTAGAACTGAGCAGTTTTCACCGATGTTTAGTATCAAAGCACTAACAATATTCAAGTACCAAAACACTGCCTTGAGCTCAAATGGTGAGCGTCAGGAAAACAGAAACCTTTCCCATGTTACAGAGCACACACTTGGAGAAAGAACAAAAGAATAATAGCAAGTCAAATTATTTTCCTTGAAATACTAAAAATGCTCTGGCAATTGTTGGGAGAGGGATTTTGTGGTTGCTTTGCTTTTTTTAAAGCAGGAGGTAGACATTTTGCACAAAACCAACAAGACTACACAAAACAGACCACAGAAGTGTGTGGAATTGTTTGGTCTGTATTATAAGAGTGTTTTCAAACCCCTCACAGGAGTGACATCTGTGAGCTTCCAATACAGTATTAGCCCGATGCCACCTCTGAAACACTTACAACCTCTTCGTCAGTGGAGGCTGTTTCATATCTGAATAACATTTCTCATTGGTTATGGCTACTGATACATAGATTAAATGATATCTTACCCAAGAAAAGAGTGTAACAAAAGCTATTTTATAATAGAATGGTTCAATACTGCAACTGGCAACCCATGTATAATTCTCACAGTCACCCTTAAGCTGTTCAGAATTATCAGAACACAAAACTGACAGCGTGCTCAATATCACTCCATTTAATCTTCCCCATTAGAAATACAGCAATTGAACTTAGACTCTAAACTTACTCATTGTTCAACTCTAAAGCTTGATATGCCGCTTTAATCCGAGCTTGAGGGTTTCTCTCTCGCCACGCTTTCTGCATAACTGTGGCAAAAACATTGAAAGGTTGATGAGGGACAGAGACAAAACACCTGAGAGCCAAGAGAGGTGATGCTGGCTGCTCTGTGTCAGCTCCACAGTAACATTCACTTCCACTCTGCAAATTCCTCTTTGCTATACGACTGGTATAGGAAACAGTAAACAAGAGTTTGAATTCCATAAGCAGCAGACTTGCAACTTCTCATCATGAAGCAAACTTAGCGCAAGAAAGCAACACTGCCAGGAAGATTATTCTCTGCCCATGTAAGAACTCCTACGCTGAGAGCAAAGGCAGCTTACACAACCAGGCAGATGTACAATTTCTACACTGCTACAGATTTTTGGAAACACTTCCCCAGACTTGTTGAAAGCTTGGCAGCAGCAACTGTTAAACACAGGTTCTTGCACAGACCTGCACAGAGGTTTATTTAAGCTTTCAAACAGAACTTCAAAGGAAACAGGGATGGAGTGTGCTGTGTCTTGCACAGGTATTGTTTCATACTTAAGGATTTAGACAACTACCAGATCACAAAGGGTTAAATTACTTGTTTTTAAATTCAGAGAATCCCAAAGTGGTTTGGGTTGGAAGGGACCCTAAAGCTCATCCAGTTCCAATCCCTGCCACAGGCAGGGACCCCTTCCACTGGAGCAGCTTGCTCCAAGCCCCTGTGTCCATCCGGGCCTTGAGCACTGCCAGGGATGGGGCAGCCACAGCTTCTCTGGGCACCCTGTGCCAGTGCCTCAGCACCCTCACAGGGAAGAGCTTCTGCCTCAGAGCTCAGCTCAGTCTCCCCTCTCTCAGGTTAAAACCATTCCCCCAGTCCTGTCTCTACATGCCCATGTCAAAAGCCCTTTCTCTAGCTTTCTTGTAGAGGCCCTTTTAGGTATTGGAAGGCTGTTACAAGGTCTCCCCTGGGCCTCCTCCGCTCCAGGAACATTTGAGTTGCAAATTCAATTCAAGATACACTACAATAATTTATCGCCTTATCAGAACGTGTTCTAGGAACAACCAAAAAGGGTGAAATTATCTATTCAAAAGGGTCACTTGAACTGCAACTTGAATTCGAAATCAGTCAGATAAGGAGCAAACAAAAGTTCAGTGGAATGACTCTAAACCCTTCCCCACTATGCTTGCACTACAGAAAAATGGAAATCCCAAACAGAAACCCAACTTCTAAGCAAAAGGGAAACAACATATTTGGAGCTACCACTTTTTGTGCAAGAACTAACAGCTTTCACCCTAAATCTGGAGCTCTGAAAGAACTCCAAAACTCATGGAGTTACGTATCTGGCCTATCTCAAGTACGATAAGAAAACTGAAGAATCTATACATGTTTCTTTTGGAACAAAACCTTCTGCTGTCCAGCAAGAATAACGTGGAAAAACGTTTGAGTTTTCTTTTGGAAACAAAATATTAGTCTTGGCTTAGGGAGCGAGACAATACACTCCATTTTGTGAAACAAAAACACATCGTTCATGTCAAGCATGTCACAGCCAGCTGACAAGTAACACTTCCCCAGCTTGACAAATTGACAATGGTTCGCACCCAGCCTGACAATAACCAGGTAGAGAACATTTTCTGCACTGAACATGTGGAACACAATGGAAGAATTCTGCAGACTGCATTACTCATTACTGAGGTTTAAATGAGACATCTCTGGCTGTTGAGAATACAGTCCAGGTTTTCAATACTGTGCTGTTAACTATTTGAAAAGTGTGAGAGCTTAAACTAAGTCAGGATCCTGACACGCTCCAAGTTAGTAGAAAAAGCACGTGGCAAAAAAACCCTATCTTTTCACTAAGTATGTCTGCTAAACCTCAGTAGTAGTTGAGAAAAACTGTAATTTCACAAAGCATTTAAACACAATAGCTTGTGCTACCATCAGTATATATTAAATACCCACTTTATACTCTCCAGCAGTCAGATATTACACGCATACAACACTGGCACCTGTATCTGAAGGCCGAAGAGCATCTGTATCACATGTGAAAAAGTTCTGATGATCCTGAGCAGACAAATTCATGTCGTAGTAGGTAAGAGGCTCCTTCCCAGTCACCCACATGTACCTTTAACAGAAGAAATCTCAGTAAGAGGCACCCCCAGTAAATACCAGTGCTGATATCAAGGGGGCACTGATGTGCCTAACAACTGAAGCTAGAGTGCAGGAAAGTTCTACTAATAAAAGACTGGAGTTACTAACCAGAACTTTCAAGTACTACTGTCCCATAAACTGTACAGATTGGTAAGTACTAACCAACCTGGGAACTCGCTTCCTAGAAAGCAGTTTTTCCAATGAAATAACACAAGGAGACTTACAATACAGCCACATCAGTTTAATAAAGAGAATTTAAATTCAAAATCACTGTCTCAACCTCTGAATAAAGCTTTTCCTCCTACTTTACTCTCTCTCTCCCAAAAAAAGATGTTATAACAATATTTGCATTCTTAACATTGAAACTGCCAAAACTTGGATAGGTGCCTTTTAAACACAGGATTGGCATCAATCATCACTATAAACCTGCATGTCTCCAGCTGCCTCCTGATATTACTAGTTTGAGCTCTGTACAGAAGTCATGTGTATTCCTCCAAATTCATTTTAACAACATGCAATGGCAAGTAGGGTAGTAAATACCTGCTGTACTCTGCCCCTCTGAAAAGATTGAGAGGATTTCGCCACACTTTGCACTCTGAGGAAAAAAAGAATATGAACTTTTAAAATATGAAGTCCAGGCAACACTCCCCTGATTTTGAAACACAGGAATGCAAATGCAGGGTTACTTTCTAAAGGTGCTTTAATTGTATTGTTACACAACCTGAACAGGAACATATGATCTTCTCTAGGAACTTCTGCTATTCCATAAGCACTGTTGCTTCCCAACATTGCTGGGGTATAAAAGCACATGGTGGAAGGATCAAGCACTGCCGTTTACATTCATGCAGTATTTAGCTTGCACATATTCAGAACAGAAAATATCTAATGTTACTGAAACCGTTTTAACTAAATGGGCAACATATTTTAACCATATACTTAAGAATGAACATTTTAGATCAAAGACACATTATTATTTATCATGGAATGGTTTGTGTTGGAAGGGACCTAAAAGCTCACCCAGTTCCAACCCCCTGTCACAGGCAGGGACCCCTTCCATAGAGCAGCTTGCTCCAAGCCCCTGTGTGCAACCTGGCCTTGAGCACTGCCAGGGATGGGGCAGCCACAGCTTCTCTGGGCCATCACCCTGTGCCAGCGCCTCAGCACCCTCGCATGAGAGAACTTGTGCCTAAGAGCTCATCTCAGTTTCCCTTCTGTCCGATTAAAACCATTCCCCTTTGTCCTGTCCCTGCAGGCCCTTGTCCAAAGCCCCTCTCCAGGTTTCTTGTAGGCCCCCTTCTAGGTATTGAAAGATTTTGTTTATCGGAAGATTTTGTTTACCTATACCATTATTAATAAGCACTAATGTGGAGTCAAAGCCATTTAAAAGCCAGTTTATGCCAACCAGCAACCTTGAAGCTTGAGGAAAACTGCTGGGACACATCAGCAATACCTGGCATGTTCTGCCTGCTCGTCTCACTCTCTCCAGCAGAGAATGCTGCTGGTGCTGGAGGGCTGTTGTCTGCCCCACCAATGAGGGGCCTCAGATGACTCACAGAAACCTGCTCAATGAAAGAGGTGCCGTACTTTCGGAAATGCCACCACTCAAACACCTGTCACAGGAGGAAAACACACCAGAATTTCTTTAGGTGACACCCTTCAACAAACATCAGAGACGAAGAGCCAGTTGGTCACAACAGGTACATCCCCTTGCAAATGACTGTAGACAGAACCCATCTGCTTACAAATTAACACCAATTATTTTGGCCTGTCTCGTCATGCAGGATCACTCACATGACATGAAAGAGACTAAAAACCAACAGTAAAATTTTAGTCAAGTCTATGTTCCTCTCTCCCCAAGCCATTAGAATAATGTCTAAACCCTTTCACAGTTGAGTTGTGGTTGGAACTGGATGGGGCAGCCCCAGCTTCTCTGGACAACCTGTGCCAGCGCCTCACCACGCTCACAGGGAAGACCTTCCTAGTATCAAATCTAAATCTACCTTCTGATATCTAATCTAAATCCTTCAATCAAGCCCCAAGCAACACTACTGATTGCAAAACAGTTGTGTCTGTCATATATGACACTTTATTTTTAGTGGTGGCTACAAGAAAACCTTACCTATGAAACAGACTTTGCACATTCTGGTAAATCGGTTTAACTGATGTGAAAAGCCATTTTCTTTAGGTTCTAATACTGAAATAGAGATTAACCTAAAGATTTGCATGCAGCATCTTGGGTTTAGATGATCCTCACTGAATCATTGCTTCATTTTCAGAGTTACAGGATGACACTTGCACAGCACCACCACCCCCCAAGTTACTGCGGGAAGCCAAACCATCAACCAGCTGGGTTAAGGGAGATACAGATCTCAGTGTTTTCTTTACCCAGACGGAGGCCTGCAGAGTTTGCATGTGTTTGTTGCATTTTTCATATATCTATGTGTATACACACATCTGTGCACATACATATAGACATGTACCTCTTTAAAGCAAGTGATTTTCCTTAGACTCACCCTAATGTACAACACACATAGCAAAAACAGTCATGCAGTGCATCAGAGAAGATACAAATTCCTTCCCAGTACAAAGGCACCCTCTAGAGTCTGACGAGAAAAGAGCTGATTGCATTTACCCGTAATAAAAGCATCTTAGAGGTGTTAAAAGTCATTTAAAAGAAATAAATGTGGACTACTTACAAATATCAGTCCAGATATAAAAGATGAAGTCACTGTAAGGGCAAAGTAGAATTTTGGAGTCAAAGTGCTTAAGAACACAGTCACTGTTAAGAGAAACAGAAACAAAGACTTTACAAGAGAACTGAAAAACACAAGGAGGTTTTTATTAATCAATACCAAGTGAAATATAAAAATTACAGTGTGGCTCTAATAGCTTTACATATCTTCCTTTGTTAGAGAATGCTTGCCACCTAGTATTATTTCTTGTTTGCAACCATCTATTACAGTAAATTAGGTTGCATACCCAACCTAAAAAAAAATCAGTGTAAAATCTTAAAGCAGACGATGGGTTCAACCACATCACAGCTGCTGGACCAGAAGCCAATTTAATGTATTATTTCATTTTAATCCCAAATGGAAATGTGCTGTTTTGATGCAAGTTGATCCTCGACGTTAAGCACACATTTCCCACAGACAGACCTCCCTTCCCGGTATTCCCAACACAAGGCAGTTTTCCAGCGCTCTCTGTCCCTGGATTTGACCCTACTGCACATCAGCTCCTGCCCCGCCGACAGCCCAGGGGAAGCACAGGCGGGCAGCCGGCAGCTCGGGCTCACCCCCGGTTCAGGTTCCAGCCGCCCCGGGAGCGGGTGTCTGCAGGGACACGCCACGGGACGGGGCGTGGGCCGGGCGGCGCTGGGGCACGGCCGGCATCGCCCCGGGCACTGGCCGGGCCCGCCTGGGACGCGGGCCCCAGCGAGAGCCCCGGGGCTGGGTGGCTGCGCTCCGTGTGTCGCTGGGAAAGGCTCAGGAATGCGGGCGCCTGGCCCTGCCCTGCTCGGCCCGCACCAATGGCCCCACAGCCCTCAGCAGGAGTTCGCTCTGGACAGGGGGAACCGTCCCCGCCGAGCCCGCAGCCCCCCGATGCGGCTCCGCCGCGTCTCACCGGCCGCCAGGCTGTCCCGGAGCCGCAGCGGCACCCGCAGCACCACGTAGAAGAGGCCGAGCCCGGCGGCCACAGCCAAGAGCCCGCGGGCCCACGGGGCCACCGCCGCCACCCGCCGCCTCAGCTGCTCCCAGCGCCGCAGCGCCGCGGCCGCCCCGGGGCACGGAGGCCCTCGGCCGCTCCCGCCGCTGTCCGCCATGGCCGCCACCGGGGGACGCCGGGAGAGGGGCGGGCCGGGGGGCGGGGCGGGGCGCGGCCGGCTCCACCGTCGCGGGCACACCGCTCCCCAGGCCCATCACCGTTCCTCCACCGGCGCGGCGAGGGGCGAGCGTCCCCGGGAGCCCCGCATGGCCCCACGGGTGCCACTGCCGGCGGCTCCGCCAAGGCGGCCTTTCCCGGTCCGCCCGCTCCCGCGATGGCCGCCACCGCGGCGTCTGCCCGCAGCTAACATGGCGCTGAGCGCGCTTCCGGGCCAGCCCGGCGGCGGCAGCGGCGCGCCGTCAGCCGCTCCCGGCATGCTCCGCGCGGGGCCGGGCCCAGAGCTGCCAAAATGGCGGACTTCGAAGAGCGGGTGTCGGATGAGGAGAAGGTAGGGAAGGGGCCGCTGCTCCACAGCGGAACGGTGCGATTGTCCCCGCAACACCCGCGGGAGGGCAGTGGGCGGCAGGCGGTGAGGAGGTTCACCCGTTCTCGGTATACTTGGCCTGTGGCCCGGTCTCCCATTGCCTCCGGGCGGGCGGGCCCCCGAGCGCGGCCGGGCCGCTGTTGCCCTGGTGAGAAGCCGGCGGCCGGGGATCAGCGGTTCCCAGAGCAACGCTTTGCTTTTCGGGTTGTTTCGATGCAGCTGAGGTGGCTTTGTGTGTGGAAATGCATTGTTTCGTCTTCCGCTTGCTCTGCCCTGGTCGACAAAGTTAGCGGCGTCTTAAGAAGGTGCTGTGAAACCTATTGGGCTCCAAAACGCTTTCAGAGCCTGTCTTCACGTTTTCTGCTTGCCTAAGCTAACAGTAACTTTTTTTATACCGGATGCAACAGAATCACAGAATCAGCCTGGTTGGAAAAGGGCTGGAAAATCAAATCCAACCATTCCCCCAAGTCTTCAGGTCCCCCACGAACCCCTGTCACTGAGGGGCTAAGCAGAAGCAAACTGGGATGGCAGAAATGAACAGGCAGCACCGATGCCATTTAAAACATGAAACTTGCTTTCTCTGCCAGGTAACGTTAGTTGCCTACAACAGTAGTTAAAAAATCTGCTGTTATTCTTCCTTACATCAAAAAAAAATATTATATGTAGCTTTTTGCTTTGTTTCTTAATGTTCTGGAGGAGGTATTAAGCTCATGGATCTTCAAAGATCTTGCAAGTCTGGAGTTTGCTTTCATTTTTCCTTTAAACTGCCTATTTCAGCTTTGTTCCAATGACATTCATTGTGAATCAGGCAGAGCTTTAAAGGTGCAACTCATCCTTTAGTTAATGCTTTAGATGGCATAAGCATTGTTGGAAACAAGAATCCCAGAACTGAATTCATCTGGCCTTTAGCACATAACTGAGATCTATCCGATGGTGTATAAACTGTTTTCCCCTGGCATCATTTGGCTGAATTTCACTTGAACTGATACAATTGAAGCCATCATTGCCTCTGATGTGAAAATGAAAACAAAACTGAAGCTTGCATCTAGGCTAGGGATTGAGTCTGGAACTGAGAGCCAGGACTCGGGGTCACTGGGTGGGGGTTTTCCTCCTTTTGCTGCATTCACCTGAAATTTGCAGCTCTTTCAAAGCACTTGCAGGGAAGAGATGTCCTTCAAAAAGAGCCTTTTCAGAGCTACGCTTTCCCCAAGTGCTGTGTCTGCCAGAGTAGATGGGATTTCACTTGAAATCGGAGCTTACATTCTATTACATGTCCTGGCTCAGGCAACCTAGATTCAATTTAAAGCAGCTCCATGCCTAGCATGGGTAGAAAAAGGGTAGAGAATCTGAAAAAGAAACATGCAGTGAAGATTTACTATGGGATCCATTTCCTAACCATTTAGATAGGTCTGTGGTTCCTTTCATGGAACCGTAGGTCTATGGTTACATATGGTTCCTTTTTTAATTCTGAGTTTACCAGTGCTTCAATATAAACAAACTTAATTCATCGCACCCCTCCCAACCCTCACTTCTTTATTCCCTGTATTTTAGGTAAGTTAAGGGGTTCATTTTAGTTTAAGGTCTTCTGCAGCGTACCCTATTGTCTGCTTAAGTTCATCGTGCTGCCAGTTTGCCGGTTACACTCGTGGCCCAGCAGCTTCTCACAGCCACTTTCCCCATTTCAGCAGCAGGAAGCGAGTTCTGCTGGCATGGTGCACAGCACCTGAAATGGCAGCGCTGGCCAGGAAGTAGGGCAGCTTGCAGAAGTCTTGTTTTGGTGCTTCTGCAAATGAACATCCTGTTAGTGTGCTGACACCGCTTCGAAACAAAACAAGGCTCAAAACCAACTGCAATTCAAATGCTTGACATTTAGAATTAATTACCCTGCAGCCTGTTTCCTGCCTTCCACTCCTGACTTCAAGAGTTTAATTTAAATGCTTTATATTTAAGGTTGGATGGGACTTGGAGCAACCTGCTGTAGTGGAAAGTATCCCTGCCCCATGACAGGGGGTTGGAACTGGATGAGCTTTAAGGCCCCTTCCAACCCAGACCATTCCAGGATTCTGTGATTTTATTGCTCCATGCAAGAAGCAGGGTGAGGGATCCCTTAGAAAAGTGAACATCCTTCCCTTGCAGCATTTTCTTTGTTGGTGGCCGGTTTTGTGGTAGCATTTGATTGAAATGCAGGCTCCTCTCTGTGTTGGCTTAATTTTGTTCATCCTTTCAAGGAGAAAGGGTTTGTGGAAAGCTAAAAATCTCTCCTGTAGTATTTACTTTGGTTTATGTTTTGGGTTTTTTTTTCTGTTTTATTCACAGGGATCTGTTTATGAGAATCCATTGATCTAAAAGTCAGACTATTAAACCAGTGTCCCTTTCAGGAAGGTTCCATGTACAGTGCAGTTCTGCAGCCACAACACTGATGCATAAATTCATAAAATACTAAATTTTATGGCTTTTTAGGGGCCTTGCTGTTCCATATGTTGAAGCACCTCATAGAAGGGAATCTGTTCATCTGGGGAGTTAATTTGCAGGATGTATTCTAGTGCTGTCCTCCCACTGACAGGCATCACAGCATGAAGTGCTTTAGCACAGTGCCACACTTTAGCACAGGGACACACCTGCACTACTGCTTCCACTACTCATGCTTTCTTAGACAAGCACATGGTGTCATTTCAGAAGCCTCTCAGCTATTTTGGACTGGCTGTCAGCAAAGGCCACAGAAAATATAAAGCAGGAATGTTTCTCTTAGTTACTTATACATTATCTTCATCTCCTTCCAAATACCTGATAGTGAAATGTAACAAGACTGTGGCAGCAATCTCTCCTTGTTACAGTTCTGTAGATAGCAAAAACTTTCAAACAGCAAGAGCTACATTTTTAGGATTGCTGGATCAAACCTTACACAAACCTTACCTAAAAGCAGAAACCCAGGAGAAAACAGTTTGCCATTCTGGATTGCCACAATCACACAAATCCTTTTAGGGTTTCATTTGTATTGCAGGATTACTTGAAGCATGAAGATAATAGATGCTCAGTCCAGTTAAGGCAGAACTGTTACTCAACACCGTTGGAATAAGGCAATGTACCCTTTGTTTGGGAAGGTGTTAATTTATTTCCTTTCATGGCTTGCTTTAAATCATTATGTGACAAACAATACAAACAACAATTCAGAATTAAACCAGGGAGTACAGCTGAGAGAAGCAAGTTATGTCCAGCTCTGGCATAATTCAGCTGAAGAGGATGGATATATGCACACTCCTTTGGTTTACTGCTCAGAATGAAAAGTAGGAAAAGCAACCAGTGTTGTAATGAGCATTGTTCTGCAGTCACCTTCAATGAATGGCTGAGGCAGGAGGGCTCATTGCCCAGCTGCTTAGCTGTGCTTATTGCAGGAAATGTGACTTTTACTATTCCAAGGGAGAGTTTTAATTTGTGACATTTCCTGTTTCAAGTGTTCCAGGATGAGTCCGTTCCCTTTGGGCCTGTAAAAACCATAAAAGATTTGATTATGAAAACCATAAACTCACTAGTTTCAGCAGAGCCAATTCCTGGACCACCTAAATTCTATCAGTGCAAGACTATGTATATTGGATTTCAGAGCACATGCGGGGTTATTACTTTTTAGAAGAGAATGGGGTTTTTCTGTTCCAGCTTCAAAGATTGCAGACATTCAGGTGTTTTCCTTATATTTGGCCTTTTCAGTTATTATATCACTCACAGCTTCACAACCCTGACTTCTTCCACTACTCTGACACTTCATGGCTGGGCTACAGAACAGCAAGAAAACGCAGAATGGCACAAATGGTGCGTCTGCTGCTCAGGGTTAGGAGTGACCAGGGCAGCATTAGAGGATTGCAAAGAACAACCCCAACACCTTCTCAAATTTGAATGCTTTCACTTGGAGGCTCTTATCTGACTCTTGTGGTTCATTTCAGCACTTTTCCTTGCCCATTTCTGCCAGTTCCCAGCTTTTTACCTTGCATCTCCATAGCACCTTCTGCATGCTGAGCATATACATGGCTTTTCACATTAGCTGTGGAAGCAGTGCCATGGCAGTTAATGTAATTGATTTACTGCTCCAGTTCTAGAGGGATCAACCTCTGCTACTTCACATGCTGTTTGCTGTAAAGCTGTGGCATCTTGTTCAGCCGGTCATCAGCAACAAACAAGTTGCATCACAAGGAATCATAGTGTCCTGCAATATAAGGTGTAAGATTCTCCAAGTGCATGGTGCTGCACATGGGTTGGGGCAGTCCCAAGCAGAAATACAGGCTGGGTGGAGACCAGATTGAGACAGCCCTGAGGAGAAGGACTTAGGGGGGTTTTGTGTGATGAGAAGCTTCCTATGACCCAGCAGAAAGTATTTCCAGCCCAAACCAACAACCCTGATGTAGGCTGCATCCCCAAAGCATGAGCAGTCGTGGGAGGGGATCCTGCTCTGGTGAGACCAACCTGCAATCCTGATCCAACTTTTGGGCCCCCAGCATAAGAAGAACATGAATCTGTTGGAGTGAGTCCAGAGGAGGCCATGGAGATGCTGCAATGGCTGGAACAGCTCTACCTTGGAGCCAGGCTGAGAGAGCTGGGCTGGGGCAGCCTGGGGGAGAGAAGGCTCCTGAAGGGGAGACCTGAGAGCAGCTCCAGTGCCTAATGGGGCTGCAGGAAACCTGGAGAGGGGCTTGGGCCAAGGGCCTGTAGGGCCAGGTCAAGGGGAATGGCTTGAACCTGCCCCAGGGGAGCCTGAGCTGAGCTCTGAGGCAGAAGCTGTTCCCTGTGAGGGTGCTGAGGCGCTGGCCCAGGGTGATGGCCCAGAGAAGCTGTGGCTGCCCCATCCCTGGCAGTGCTCAAGGCCAGGTTGGACACAGGGGCTTGGAGCAAGCTGCTCCAGTGGAAGGGGTCCCTGCCCATGGCAGGGGCTGGAACTGGATGAGCTTTAAGGTCCCTTCCAACCCAAACCAGCCTGGGATTCTGTGGTGTGTCAAACACTCCTTAGCTCTGAAGTTGTGCTCTAAGTTACCATCTAGTTACAATTACACTTTTACTCCACTGGTTTCTTACTGTTTATATATCTTGCCATTTATCTGACTGATTACAGTTCACAGGTTCCCATGTGAAGTTTGAGCTTCTTCCTGAATACATTTACAATTATTCTGCTACATTACACTAAAAATCTAGTTTTATAAGATAATGTCTACTTTGACAGTGCATACCTAGAGTTCTCCGTAAATCTGGTACTTCTGTCACTGTCAGAATTTATATTGATGATGAATTGCTTCAGTGTAGGTTGCAGTATGTATGAACTCAGTAAATTACCTTTTGTCATTTTCTGCTTCTCTGTAGGTGCGTATAGCTGCAAAATTCATCACTCATGCACCCCCTGGAGAATTCAATGAAGTGTTCAATGGTAAGTAAAGAAGGTAAAATGATTGGTAGTGTTTTCTTCACATTTCATGTATTGTAAGAGTCTAAGGCTCTGTCACAATGTAGTGCTTTTAAGGTTAAGAAGTGGTGAGGGAAATGCATGCTGTCATCCTGTGACTACACATGCTTAATGCAATGGTGTAATCATTTTAATGTTTGTATTTGCCCAGTTGGAAATAAAATGCATGAAGACAAACATTTGATTAAAACCCCAATAACCTGAACTCTGTGTTCTCCAGATGTCCGGTTACTGCTCAGCAATGACAATCTTCTCAGGGAAGGAGCAGCACAGTAAGTGCTAATATTTCAAACACAAGTCAAATTACCATCAGAGATGCATGTTTTCTTACACCCATCACTCTGTGACAAAGCCATCTATTTGTTATATTGAGAGCAATCTTCTGTAATTCCTTATCCTCCCAACAAAAATACATAATGAAAGGCATGGATGATACTTTTTAAAGCCCTAAGTCAGAATTTATACTGTAAAGGCCATAGAAAACTGACAGGAAGGCACTCTGCCAAGAAGTTTTAACTCTGCAGCAGCAGGAATGTCTGATCTTGCTGAAGTGTGATTTGGAAAGCAAGTGGAGCCTGAAATACTGAGTAATCCGTAGCTGAGGTTTAGAAAAAGAACTGCCCTAAAAAGAAAAGCTTTCAAAATACCTTGTTTACTTACACAGTCTCATCAGAAGGCGTCTAAAGATTATTGCACACAAGCTTTTTGATGCTAAGATCTTACTGCAAGCTATGTGACATGTCACTCAGCAGGTCTTTGCATAAGAAGATTGTTGTGAATATTAGTCTACTCATTTGCTTACCTCACTGCTGTCTGAATGGGAGCTGGGGTGTTCCTTGTTTTGGCCTGCTCACGTTCCCCCAGGCTGCCTGCTGTTCCACTTTTGAGCTCTGGTCTTTCCTGATCACTAAAAGAAACCTGGCTTCAGACCTGGGGTTTTATAGCTACCTTTAATAAAAGGTATTGAAAAACCCTTTAAAAGTGCTCATGTATTATTTGCTAAGTTAAGTTGAATTTCTTTATAATGTAAATCATACTTTTGATTGTACATTTAACTATAGTCAAATAAATGTGCAGGTACAGCTAAAGTTCATGTTCTTTTAATTCTTACAGTGCATTTGCACAGTATAATATGGATCAGTTCACTCCGGTGAAGATAGAAGGGTATGATGATCAGGTAAGGGAAGACTCTCTACAGTTGAGGTTTGTATTACTGCACTGTGCAAACCCAATAAAAATGTTGTTTCACCAAGATGTTGGCTAGTTTCATTCTACTTTGAAGTTACCACCTCTTCTCCTCTCCCCACATCATTCTGTTACCAACCTTTTGTTCTTACAGAAGCAGCATAAGTAAAATGTTCTTCTAAAGCATTGTCTGATACTACCCAGTAACTAATTCATTGGCCCTTAAGTAAAGCTCTTTGCTGAATGCTATTAAATAGGACTATGAACAATTAAAGATTATTGTATATTTAAAGCTCACTTGCAAATCCTTAGGTTGCTCCCTGCTTACAGTTCCTACTGACAAGCAGTAATAGATCCATTTTCGGCATTTTTAACCCATTCCCAGCTACTCTACAAAATACATCTGGTCTGTTGACCAAGCCAGGTGCCTCCATAGCTTTCCTGCTCTCCCAGATATGTTCATGTGAGGCGAATTATTTTTAAGAGGGCTGTCCATAGAAATATCTTTGGAAAGAGAAAGTTACAAAACAGCCTGCAAAAGAAACCAAAAATCAATTTTTGGGAAGCCAGAGAAGTATGGTGAATAAGGCAAAGGAGAGGGGAGGTACAGTGCTACTTTGCTGTGTGCTTTAGTTGGTGTATATTAGAAATAGCCACATCTCTATATCCTTCATCAGAAGGAGAGCTATTGCAACATGGAATATGACAATAAATGGTAAATCCCAGAGTAAAACTTTTTGATTCCTTTAGAAATGAGAAAACAGCAAAAATAACTTCAAAAGCAAACCCACCTGTTTGGATTTTAAGGATGCCCAACTTTAAGCTAAACTTACACATTATTATAATATAGCCATTTCTGGGAGAGAAGACTTAAGTGCAGTATTACTGTGAAGAGCAGAGTTTAACTCCAGCCTCATTAAGCTACTCTTAGTTGAAATTATTACTGAAAATCCTTGTTTCTTTAAGTGGTATTATAGCTCAAAGAATCTATGGAAACATTGATATCTCTTCTGATAGGGAAAGCAACACATTTACAGCAGCATACGTATATCTTAATTTCAACTTCTTTTACAGGTCTTAATCACAGAACATGGAGATCTGGGCAATGGCAGATTTTTAGACCCAAGAAACAAACTTTCTTTTAAGTTTGATCATTTAAGGAAAGAAGCAAGTGACCCTCAGCCTGAGGACACGGAATCAGCTTTAAAGCAATGGAGAGATGCCTGTGACAGTGCACTGAGGGCTTATGTGAAAGATCATTACCCCAATGGCTTCTGTACTGTTGAGTATCCATCTTTCCCTGAAAGTTCATTGTTCTGTGTCAGGTGCCTTGTGCTGTCAGTGCTGTTGGAATTCTGCCTCACAAGTGTTTTCACCAACTTTGGAATAAGAAGTTCCAAAGAGGGTGCAAATATTTTGATTGCACACAGCATTAGATCTTCTTTCTCATAGTCATGACTACCAACCACCTGTGCACCTTTGGTTAAGTAAAAGGAGGCATTATTTATGCAGGTGAAGGTGTTGCACAATGTTATTAGTGGTATATGTTCCCAATGCAACATCACATTAGCAAGCCTCCACAATGCTGCCAAGAACAAATTAAGAATGGCTTTCCTCTGCTCTTGGGCCTTTTTAACTCGTTTTTTCTAAACACAGGTTTATGGTAAATCTATAGATGGGCAGCAGACAATTATTGCCTGTATTGAAAGCCACCAGTTCCAGCCCAAAAACTTCTGGTAAGACTATTTCGATGTAGTGTATTTTCTTCCTTTACTAGTCCTCAAACAAAGCCATCCTCTATGTTTTCTGACACAGTCTGAAGAAAAATAGTCTTGGGCTTCCAAAGAAGTTCTTTTCTCATTCTGTAGTCTCTTTTCCTTGCAGCCCCCTTGGCACTTCCCTAAAGCCTTTGGTGTGGCTCATTGATATATCCAGAGAGAAAGGTTTTAGCAGAGGCAGATCGATACCCCCTTACGTATTCCAGAGTGACTGGAACTAGTCTCTGCTCAAGCTGCATGGGGTTCTGCTGTGCTTCAGAAACTTAATTCAGTGCCGTGCAAGATTTGCTCTGGTTAGTTTAGTTTGGTTCTTTTTGTTGTTGGAGCTTTTTGGAAACGCTCTTCATGCTTTGCTTGTGTTAGGAACGGTCGTTGGAGATCAGAATGGAAGTTTACCATCACACCACCAATGGCTCAAGTGGCTGCGGTGCTCAAAATCCAGGTGGGTTACCTTTTCTGGCAGTAACAGAAAAAAGCTGCATCGTGCTTCCCTTACACAAATGCATTAGACTCAGAATGAGATGCTGAAGTGTAGCCAAGATGTCCTTCTCCAGTCAAGATGCTATTACACTATACAATTCAAGGAGTTAAATGTAGCGTTTCAGACATCATCTACAATCTGGCCTGTGGTTTATTATAGCATTACCCTATAGGCCTCCAACTCTGCTTCACTTTATAGGGCTAAAACCTATGCCATGAATTCTTTCATGATTGCTTTTATTTCAACTCTAGGCGTTTACTGCATTAACATAATCTTGAACAGTCTTGACAAAGAGTGAAACCTTTTAGAAAATCCATCCTGCTTTTAGTCTCCACGTAAGCAGAGAAGACTGGCACAACGATGTTGTTGTGCCATTCTGGTAGCACTGGGGGCTCTAGGGACTGCAAAATGAGTGTTAATGATAACCTGCATTTTGTTTCTCTGTTCAGGTTCACTATTATGAAGATGGCAATGTTCAACTGGTTAGTCATAAAGATATCCAGGACTCTGTACAGGTTTCCGTAAGTATGCTAAAAGACTGGATTTATGATAAAGCAACTGTTTTATTCCTTAAACACTTCATGACCACATTCTCTTGATTTGAGAGCAATATCATTTTAGGGTGACTAGTCAGCATAGTTGTAGTGTTTAGAGTCACATGGGAAACACATTCTCAATTACTTAGACTGTATTGGGAGTCTCTATTGGAAAGCTTATGCTACAAGATTTGGTTCAAGAAGCTAACTGTGCTTTTCTGTCTAAGTGCAGCTGTCTGTGAACAGGAAAAGCAGTATACTAAGGGAAAATAAGTCAATGAGGGGAGCAACAGTCCTGAAATCCCTCATCTGTACCATGAAGGTCTACTTCCCTTCTGCTCGCTAGGGTGCAGTACTGCTCCAGTTTGGAACACAAGCTCTAGCCAGTATATGGAGTCATAGAATAGTTAGGGTTGGAAAGGACCTTAAGGTCATCTAGTTCCACCCCGGTCTTGAACTTCAACATGAGGCAGAAGCTACTGAAGTTATCCACTTCATCTATACTCAGCCTATCATTTGAGAAGAAACACATCATGTAGCTTTGTAAGTTGCTCTTAAACATAGAAATTTCTTTTTCCCCTTTGTAGAGTGATGTCCAGACAGCCAAGGAATTTATTAAGATAATAGAAAATGCAGAAAACGAGTACCAGGTAAGATTGGTGGCGATTAAATAAGCATCATAGAATCACAGAATGACTTAAGTTGGAAGGGACCTTAAAGATTATCTAGTACCACCCACCTATAATGGAATCGTGCCAGTCTCCATTTACAGCTAACGGAAACATGGAAACTGACCTTTAATTCTGTCTCTGGCTGACTTTGGTGTTGATTGTAAGAATTACTTAGGAAAGGGCAGTAGTATTCCTTTAAAGAATACATTTTAAAGCTACTTGTAATTAAGAATCAGGTTTGCTGTGGGGTCATTTTCAATAGCTACAAATGATGCCTGAAACAAGCATGGAAGAGGAATGGGTGAGTCTATAAATCTTCCTCTGGGATAGTTAAAAAATACTGAAGAAATTTGTGTCACAGCTTTTTCTATTGTCCCAGCTTGTGTATAAAGAGGCTCAGTACAGGTAAGTCAGTGAAACACAAAGGAGATACCATTAGGTTTATAAGGGTAGTTCATAGAGACCCTTTTCTTTACACACACCAGTGACTGTTGCATGTCTTCACCTTATAGAAAAGGGTTATGGACTTTGCAGTCGTGCTTTCTCAGAGTATCTTACTGCTGCTGTCACTACTTGCCTTTGCAGACAGCAATCAGTGAAAACTACCAGACGATGTCAGACACCACTTTCAAAGCCTTGCGTCGGCAGCTTCCTGTCACCCGTACCAAGATCGACTGGAACAAAATCCTCAGCTACAAGATTGGCAAAGAGATGCAGAACGCTTAACGCGGGAAGGGGGAGATGAGGAAATGTTTGTGTGCAAAAAACAAATGTTGTCCTATGCCAAGTAGATGGTTTCTAAACCAGTGCAGCATTTTTCTAGGGCTTTCAAAGTTAACAGGTTTTCTAGCCTCAGAGAGAACTGTGGAACAAATAGCATTGTCTTTGTGTTTTGTGTTTCCTGCTGCATAAACTTCCTGTTGTGACTGCATTTACTGATAGGTTGGTTTTAAGTGAGCCACGCTTCATGGCTCAGAAGTGTAGCTGTTTTCAATCACTGGTTGGAAAACTTCCTAGCTGGAAAAGCCCTATTTTAAACACAGCTGAGGGCGCAGAGCATTCCCCTCACCCGTGTACAGCACTCCAGGTACTCCAGTAAGTTTGTCAAATCTGCCAACAGCCCGCAGCGCTATGCTGCAAGATACAGTAAATGCAAGAGACAGTGAGTCCTTGTGTAGCCTGACCTCCACAGAGCAAAAGCCTGCAGGCTTAGGTTGTACTATATGAGTTTACAAGACCCTTTACAGAACCCCCCTCCACGCAGCCAGCTCTTCCAGGGACACAATTGGTGGGGTTTTAACCTCAAGATTTGAGCCATGTTCCCTAAAAGTGAACGTTTTTGCTCTCCTCTCCCCTGTGTGTGTACGGTTATCAGGCGTCTGTATTTTTACAGAGCTACAAGCTCCTGTGTTGAATCACTGCTGATCCCTGTAGGCTGGATGGTGATTAAAGATGCAAGTGTCTACAGAACAATAGGTATGTTGTGCTTCAATGCTTTGTGGCAGGTTCCTAGAATTTGTATCACAGGTGCATGGATGGATAGTGTACAAAATAAATAAAGTTGCACCAAAGTGAGAGAAAAAACCTTTTCCATTTTGTCTCAATCATGGCCAGTTTCTTCTTATCTTAAAGGGGATTTCTGAACGCATCTCTTGCTCTCCCAGTGCTTGCTCTGTTTCCCCGTAAAAGCAAAAACAACAGTCCTACAGAGTTTCTCTGTAAGGGGAGACTGGAGAAGCACGTGTCTGCCTTTCAGTCAGAACTCAGAACATGTACTCACTGCAAAATTAAGCCTTTGGTGAGCTTGCTTTGCTTTGTTTGCACTTGGTTATCACTGGGCCTTCCTGCAGTTGTGGTTTTTAAACTGGCTAGTGTCTTCCTGGCTCTAAATACACAAATGGGTTGGGAAGATAGGAATGGGGCTGCCCGTGCATTCCACTTCAGGTTTTGCACAGTAACATCCCAAAGTAAGAGCGTCTATCCTTTGTGAGAAGTTTTGTCTAAATAAAATATATTTGTATTTGCTGTTGAGACTGACCGTTCATCCTCCAGGCACCCTCTGTATCCAATAGCCTAGTGAAAATACACTGGTCTTTGTTTTAAAGCCATCTGCGTCTGGTCTTTTCTGGTTTTGCTCGTGTTAGCTCCTGCTGGAGGCAGATCTACAGGCAGCAGTCTGCAACTGGGGCTGGTGGTGTGTGCAAACCCACAGGTGAAGCTCCCACCCTGGCACACACCAGGGAGCAGCAGGGCTGAGAACTTTCCAATTGAAAGAGCACTGCTTGAAGCCCTGTGCGTGAGTGAGAGCAGCAAATGAGGTTGTTGCAGTCATCATGGGAGCATCCACAGCACCTTTCCTCCTCAGCTCATGAAACATTGGCAGTGGGTTGCATGCTGTGCTGGGTGAAGCAGGGCCATCTCTTCCTGAGGGGCTGCATGCCACCAAGCAAAGAGGTGCTCAAGGCCAGTGCTCCAGCGGGCAGTGTAGAAGAGTCCCCTCCCTGTCTGCAGTGCCCGGAGTTTAAAGGTTTTGTAGACAAGCACCAAAGGTGCTGTGCTCTGTGGCCGTGGTCCCATCCAGACAAGCACTGCAGTAATTCCAAGAATGTGGAGCAGAGGCAGGGCCCAAGATAACGCTGGGCACACAACAGAGCTTTTATCTGCCTCAAGGCTTTTCCCTGCTCTGGATTAGTTACACTGTGAGCAGCTCACGCCTGCCTGTTCCAGCCTGAAGACTCACTCTATCTCTCTGTCCTTCTCCAAGGCTTTAGCTAATCATCCTTTAGGGTGACTCATTCCCTGCCTGCTCCTGGCCTTTCTACCCCACCAGCCTTCTTTACAGCAGGTTTAGCTATCCCAGTCTTAGCTCCTTTCCTGCTCCTATTTTTTCCTTGGAAAAGGATCTCTTCGTGTGACCAATTGCCACTGGGGCACTGAGAAAGCACCAGCCCAGTGGTGACACATACCCAGCTGCACCCTAATCCTTAAAGCCATGGCCTATGGTCTGCTGGAGACCAAAGGCTTCAGAGGAGACTGAGACCAGCTCTGGAATAGCACATACCCTGTGCTGGCTCTGTTGAAGGGAGCAAGAGTCAGACTGACCACAGAGGAGTCATGGTCAGCAGGCGCTGCAGTATGAGCCAGTCGGGGAAGGCGAAGCCAGCCCAGGCAGCAGCAGGGCTATTCAGCTGCACCCAATGGAAAGAGCTTTCCTATCTGTTTGCGAGATCAAACCTTAAAGCTCCCAAGATTTTGCCTGCAATACATGACAGAAAGACCAACAAGCAACTTCTCCAAAGGCTACACCCCCATTTTCCAAGCCTCAGAGCCATCTAACAGCCTACAAGAAGCTCTCCACCATCAGTCTATCAGGCATCTCCAGGCAGCAGCACATTCTCAGCATAGCCTGGGGCAGAGGAAAGGCCACCCATGCTAAAACAGGGAAAACAGCAGACTTACCCCAACATATCCCGGGCACAGACAGGGCCCAAGCAGTGCTATGATCCGGAGCTGTTTCACAGGGGCAGATCAGGGATCACTATCCTCACTGGGCAGGTTGGAGACTGAAAGCACAGGAAACCAAGCTCCTGCTGCTGCCCTATTTATAGAGCTCCTGCCCCTCATCATTGGGTACAGCTGTGGCAGCACCTGGGCTCCATTCCCCCCCCCCCCCCGGGCNCAAGCTCTTGCTGCTGCCCTATTTATAGAGCTCCTGCCCCTCATCATTGGGTACAGCTGTGGCAGCACCTGGGCTCCATTCCCCCCCCCCCGGGCATCATCCAGCCAGTGTTACGTGACGGGACTGGTGACAAGCCCAGAAATGGTACCCACCGCTTGGCTCCCCCAGCCCTGCACTTCTGGGGGCCCCTGTAGGGTACAAGGGGTGTGCATCCCTCGGGGATCCGGGCTGGCCCATCCCGCAGCCGAGAACCCCCGTGGGGTGCGGGAGGCACGGGGCTATGGGGCAGGATCCGGTTTTTACCCTCCTCCCCCCCCCCCCCCCCCCCCCCCCCCCCCCCGCCC
>NDXB01013392.1:0-10244 GCA_002631895.1 Agapornis roseicollis
GTGTTATACCTTAGTTACTGGATTGTTGTTATCTGAACCCGTGGAAGTTGTATCCCTTCGGTTCTCCTCCCCCCACCCCTCCAGGAGTGGGGAGGAAAGAGGGGAGGGCAAGAAGGGGGGGGGGGTTGTGACTGAATGAACGTGCTGCTTAGCTGGGTTTAAACTATGACAAACTCATAGTAACTGATGGCTAATACCAGACCTATCTGATTGCATAGCTTTGACAGAGAAGATAACAGCAGTATCAAAAGCCAGAGGTACTCTCCATAAGACCAATGGAGAGCCCTCTAGCAGAAGATTAATGAGACTACTTTTTATCATTATAAAACAAACGAGATAGTTAACTAAGTTGGACTAGCTGCACTGGTGCCAAAATCAGGAAAACCAACATGAAAGGAAGGAAGGAAGAAGTACATGAGTAGAACTCAGATCTATAAGGTTATCCATATTGAGGGAATATGAGATTTACTATATTGGTAAATAAATTGGAAAAACAGTATTTAGAAAGAAGACTAATACCTATAATACAATTGAATTTTGTTGAAAATGAAATAGTTATTTTTCAAAACATGATGAAGGTTCTGGAAAGTTTCCTTTTGAAAAACAAAGACCACATACCTCTCACTTGAATATTATTTCACATTCAGGGTGTACAGAGGCAAAATAAATAATATTTGGGTAGTTAAAAGATGAAAGAGCCACTACATCTGGAAGGAAAAGTATAGATAAGTAACATGAGAGGCTACAAAGAGCCTCTGTGAGAGCCATTGTTGAACTTTAAGCTGGGAAACGTGAGAGGTACCTTATAGTGCAGTTAAGGCTATCTGCAGTATGCCTACACCAACAGGCAATGAACAGATAGACATATTCTCAAAAATGGTGAGCTAGGTATGCACTAGTGCACTACAGCACTGACTGACTTATTTCATGGAACCAGACTAGGTTGCAGGCAATTTCCCAGACAGAGAGCATAGATAGTGCCAAAGTCACATCCTCAGAAGTGACAAGCATATCCATTCCTGTTGGTATTCACTACTCAATAAAGCAGACAACATCACTAGTGTTTCTGAAAAGGGCCCTAGCACAGCTGCTATTTACCTGTAGAGCACTTGCTTATAAGTTATGAACACTAATGAAAATAGATATCAGTTCTAGAATACAGAAGGAGTCTTTGTATTCATTTTTAGCAGACTTTTTTAGAGTCATGAACTGATCAGTGCTACTGACAAAAGGAGCAGGAAAAAATATCTGCTGGTCAGGAATGCAGAGATTAGCTTTTCATTTAGAAAAGGCATGAATCCTGGGAAGACTATACAGTTAGATTTCATATATATATTTAGAAGCAGGAAAATTGATTTTTACCCAGGTACAGATGATAATTTCCAGAGTTACTGCAGCTGATATGTAGAGAAAATAAGAAAGGCTATTAGCTCAGAGTGCTAGGCAAGCAATTTTTAAATTCCACTTGTAGGTTTTTTATTGTAGAAGTCATAGGGATGTTTCCTAATGTGCTAATGTTTCCTAATAGTGAAGGCACAGAAATACACACACACAAATGTTTATGTACAAATGTCCAGCACAAAGGCTGCAGACTTTTGACAGTGGTAGCAAATGATAAGTTCTTTAAGCTTACTGTATACACCAGAAAACACAAACCAACCAGCCACATTGAAAACGCTGGAGTAACTTGCCCCCCTCTTCTGCCATACCTTCAGCAAACTATGTCTGCTATGCTTTTCTTTTTTCTTAGTTACCCAGTATAAACTTATGAGTATTATTCTAAATGACATCCATAGTGGAACCATTTTCACTTGACATAGTAGCATAGTTCAGAAGGCTGCAAAGAAATGAACATAAATTTAATTTTGTGTGAAATACAGATTTATATATGTAATCACCGTTGCCTTCACTGTGTGTAGAGGAGCTTATAGTGATTATATTCCCAGCTTAGCTAGTCCAGTTTAGTAAAACAGCTCCGTGGACTGAAGCCAAGGAGTTATGCTCACACACTGAGACTTTGCACACAGATGAAGCACTTACAAATGTGTGTAACTGTGCTCTTTAGAAGATCTGTCCCCGTGTGACTAATATTTCCAGAATCTACTATTCTCTCATATTTTAAAATGTTCAATGTTAATTTTAACTTGATTTTAAAGTATATATTTACTTCTTTGACTGTTAGGCAGTACATTAAACTTTCAATAAATGCCACTAATTCCTACACCTACAGAAACATAATTTACAACAATGTTTTAAGCCAATCTGTACGGCACTGATGAGGAAGGTTAATTGCCAGTGTTTTCAAGTCAGGCAGGGTGAAGGGGAAGAGCCTTTACATCTTCCAAGTTTATATCTAGGCCCAGATGGAAACAATTTTACAACAAAAGAATGAAATCTTGTAGGATATTCTCAAGATCTCTAAAGTTCAGCAGCACGTCACTGGTACTGAGGCCAATTTTCCAGAAGACTGATTTGAATTGCAGAAAAGAGGAGGAGAGGAAGGCCAAGCTGTACTCTGAGTTAACCCATAAAGTGCTGCAGTCTAGCATTAAATGGGAATTTTATGTAATGCAACACACATAATTAACTCACGTTACATGTTCAGCTCAGTTGTTAATATTGATTGATAATATATGTGCCTGTGGTTTTTAAAGGAAAAAAGCTTCAGCACTTTAAGGGAGGCAAGTGAATGATGTGAATTTCTGTTACTGATTACAGTACTTACAATACTTTATAATCCTAATACTTTATAATCCTAACATTTATCTTTGACATCAGAGGCTTCAATCTGGAACAGTTAAAAGCTTCATACTTTTTGTTGCAAAAAGGTACCATTGAAACAAATAAAAGTTACCCCTATCATCCCACCTATCTTTCAAAATAATCAGTGAGAGAAAACAAAAGGCCTTTTAAAGCCTGCCAACAAAGATGGGATGAATTACTTCTGAGAAGCAAGACTGCAAAGCTGGTAGCTTGCTAAGTAATCATTCTTGGAGACTATTCACCTTTCAGAGTCCTTAAAAAAAATTCCTGGCAAAATTAACATCCAATTTAACATCTGTTTTATAGCAGAGGAAAGATAGTCTTGTGGATTAAAGCTGAAGACTTCTGGACTCAGATTTCTTGGGGATATTTGGCCAATTCACTTAATTTCCCTCTCCCTCATTCTTCGTAAGTAAAACGAGGGATAAAAATGTTTCCTGGGGCTGCCTTTATCACTTATAGTGAAAGCTCTTTTGGTGGAGGTTGTGTCTTACATGGGGACATACAGCTCTTATGACAAAGTGGTTCTGATGTCAGGTCCTTTGGGCCTTATTGTACAACAAATGAAGAGAAGTAATCAGAGAACAGTCTGATGTATCACATACTTAGGGAGTCATACCATGTACACTAGAGCTGACAGAAAAAAGGTCAGTAAAATAAGATATGATTAATGACTTGGGATTTTTTTTTTTTTTCATGAAACTACTGGGAGTTTCATGAGTTTTTGTGACTATTTGCTGAGAAAACATCATGACAGACAATCATCCTCCACAAGGGCTTAGTGAGCTGTCGTGGTTTAAACCCAGTTACGCACCTCGTTCACTGACTCAGCCTCCCCTTTCGTGCCTTCCCCCTGCTCATGGAGGGATGGGGAAAAGAAATCAAAAGAATGCAACTCCCACAGGTTGAGATAAGACAGTTTAGTAACTAATGTATAACACAAATCACTGCTGCTACCACCAATAATAATAATGATAAGGGAAATAACAAGGGAAGAGAATACAGCACCTCACCAACCACTGACAGATAACTCACCCCACCCTACCTGACCGAGCACCAACTGATACCTCCTCCAACACCCCAGTGAACTAGCCCTTCCGGCTAACTCTCAGTTTACATGCTAGGCACGACATGCTGTGGTATGGAATACTTCTTTGGCTAGTTTGGGTCAGGTGTCCTGTCTCTGCTTCCTCCCGGCCTCCCCTCCTCCCTGGCAGAGCATGAGGCTCAGAAAGTCCTTGCTCAGACTAAACATTTGAGAAGTAACTAAAAACATTCCTGTTATCAGTTCTGTTCCCAGGCTGAAAGTCAAAACACAGAACTGTTAAGAAGGAGAAAAACTGACTGCTATTGCTGAACCCAGGAACTTAGATGAAATTATCAAAACTAAAGCAGGTAACTATAATTTGTTAGGTCTAACAAGAGCTTCTGTCTCAGAAATCTTTTTAACTTTGAAAAAACTCAAACCTAAGTAACTTCTAAATACAAAGCCCCAAAACTTGATGCTAATGCTGAATATAAGCAATTGGAACTTGAAATAATTTTTAAACGATTGTCTTCTCCTAAAGCAAGGGGATTTTTCTATACTGCTTATAGCATCAAGCCTTTCATTCTTAAGACCACTTGTATTGGTTTAAATAATGGTTTTAAAATGTGAAAACTAGGTGAATTAATAGACTTATCTATTATCTTGAGACTGTTCAGGATAAAAAATTAAAATAAATATCCAAAAGGTCTTAAACATGACAATATAAAAAAATTGGTTGGTTTTGAACCTTTCTACAGTAAAAAAAAAGTGGTTTTATTTCTTTTTATAGAAATTTCTTGGCTTTTTTACAGCAATAAGTAATTCTAACTTTCTACAGATATGTTCTCCTGAAGGCTAAAATTCTTGGTGAGTTGAAATTGTGCTTGGTTACCTATTGCACTTTGCAAATTTCGATTTCTTCAATCAACCTGCCAATCAGCTTTTTCCATCATAAATAAATTGACTGAACAAAAAATGAAGTAAAAAATGAACACTGAACAGAGAATTTTGTTAAAGATAATCATTCTTATCTCTCGTTCCCTTCCATATTCCTAGTGCATGAAGAAGAGAACAGTGAACTAAAATGAGGGCAAAGGGGCACAAAGGCACACACAAAATAGAGAAGACACAGCAAGCTAAGTGAATGACCATCTTGTCTTAGGAATTTTCATGTGCAGTTCTTCAAAGCTGGTTCAAACAGAAAACAGTTAAATGGAGCATAACCAGAAATGAACAAATCAGTTGTTGTATACTTATTACTGCTCAGGTCAGCATAACCTTTCCATATTATGATACATTTTTAATCTCACTTTTTTAAGCAAAAATAATTTTACCTTTTGACACAAATCTCACCCTCCTGAATGAGTTTTAAATTCGTTTTTAAATGAAAAAGTTACACATTTTAGAGAATCAAAGTAAAGCTGTAAGTAAATAGAACTAGAGTAGATATAAAAGATAGTTTCCACAAACAATTTTCTGCTTGTTTAAATTATATTGTTTGAACCTTGATACTGCCAATATGTGCTTCAGCATATATACTATGACCAAGAATGTAATGAAGTCCTGTTTGTAAATAATTTTAGATGCATAGTCATGAAAACTGCATTTTGAATTTGTGATGAGGAGTGTTTGTGCATAAAAAACTTTTGAATAAGAGTTTGGACCATGTGACTTATAGAGGTTTCTTCCAACCTAAACTATGCTATGATACTATTAATACCATTTTTTATGAGTTATTCCTATCTAATCAGTATGGAGATTAATTTCCTGTGATTCACCTTAGATCAAAAGGATTTCTCAAACACTTTGAGCTACTCAAAATGAAACCATGAGCAAACAATTATGCAAAATAAATTTTCCAGTGACTTACTCAAGCAATGAAAGTATTCGTGGAAAACTGTAAGAAATCACAATCAGGACAAAAACCCAAACCCAAATAGATAAATCACCAGGAAAAAGCTTGTATGACAGAGTTTGTGAAGAAATGGGGAAATCCTAAGGCCCTGGAGCCCAATTTTTCTGTTTCTCTTAGAAAGTTTCTACAATTCTGTGAAATGCCAAATTATTTAGCTTCATTATTTACACATTTTGCTGATTTGTGGAAAGATATGTTAAGAATAATAAATTTTGCTGGAAAAGGTTCAGAGTCAGAGGCTTTTAAACAGTTTGACTAGTGTCTAATAATTCAAGTTGTCTCACTCAAGTAGGTTAAATTGTTCTTTTTAGTACTTGTTTGAAATATGAAGGCAAGATTTAATTGTAGGTTTATTTCTTCAGATTTTTCCCTTGTACTTTGTGTGCTTCATCACAGCGAGTTATAAAGTAGTTTGTGCTCAGGAGAAGGTTGGCATTGGATGGCAATGAGCAGAAGCCTATATAACATTTTGTACAGGATGCTTGAAATGTCATCAGGTTCTTTGTCTCTTCTGTTTGTTAACTACAAAAAAAAAAAAAAAAAAAAAAAANGCTCAGGAGAAGGTTGGCATTGGATGGCAATGAGCAGAAGCCTATATAACATTTTGTACAGGATGCTTGAAATGTCATCAGGTTCTTTGTCTCTTCTGTTTGTTAACTACAAAAAAAAAAAAAAAAAAAATAATAGTGAGAGCAGAAAAGACCCCGAGAGACGTAGTGGCCCCAGTATGTGTTTAAAGAAGATTTTGATGCATATAGTTAAAACTGTTGGCTGAAACATGCCACAAGTCATGTTCCATTATAGCAATGAAGTATCACCACTAAAATTTGAAGCAGAACCCAGATTCCTCCTCCTTTAAACAGGCTGTCACCTAAAGAAATTAAAATGTACATAGAGAAGCTGGATCAAAATCACAAAACCAGAACCATAATTTGAGCCTTCTACTCTCTAAATAACTGAAGAATATGTGGGGTCCAGTGGTTCAGTTCCTCTTGAATCCAAAGAAGATGGAGGCACCACAAAACTCAGGCTGAATTCTGAGTTCAGGGGTTTTTGCACGTGAAATTTTCCCTGTCATATGGAAATTATTCTTCTCTGAAAGCAATAAAGGCTGACTTTCAGACAGATTCTTTTACATTTCAAAATACTTTACTTAAACATTTAATGCATAGCATTAGGTCAGATGAACTTTCCTCATGATCATTATGAATATAACTATTTATTTGCATGTATTAAAGTGTACTTTGAATCAAGTATAAATAAAGGATAGGACAAAATTATACCAAGATGATGAGGTGGGAAGTTAGCCAATGGGAGAAGTACATAGTTTAGAGAGATGATGAAAATTCAGCATAGTATTAAAACAAAAAGTGAGGTGTAATTGGCCTCCTACAGTATGATCTACATTTTTTAAATATGAATACCACTCTTCTGTACATATTCTTGAATTAAAAAGCTGAGACCCTTAAGATTAGAGAATATCTATGATGGAGATCCATCTATAATTTGAGTTTTCCTCCCTTTTCAAAATTTCTTAATTTACAACTCCCGGTAGAGTTTAAATTTCGTTGCTGAATGCTTTCAAAATACTGAACCTCAGACTTGCCCCAAGGAAGGGAGTAAATATCCAGGTTTCCTTATCTACAAGGTACTCTATAATTCTGTTCAACTAAAAATTGATAACTGTTAGCCTCATTTCCACATACTGGCCTCATAATTTCCCTCATAATTAGCCTCATTTGCACATAAGGACACTCAGGTTTTTAATTCTTATTTAGTTAGTGTTCACGCACATTTTAAAATTATCAAACATTTCCTTCAGATATAAACATGTTTGCTTGCTTGCTTCCTTTCTTGCTTGTTTTCTTGCTTGCTTTCTGCCTGCCTGCCTCTCTGCCTCACTGCCCTATTACTTCACTGCCTCACTCCTTCCCTTCTTTCCCTTCCTTCCCTTTGAGAAATGTTAGATTACAGACACATCTTATTTCAAAATTCTCTTTTTTAAGCCCAAAATAAAGCACAGTAATTGAGATCAATTGCAAATTCATTTTTTTACAGATCAGACTTCCATAGCACTGTATAATGCATGCTAAAGAAAGTCAGTAAAGTGCAGCCTTCCTAACACACTTCTATTATCAATAACACTGACCATATATTAAGAATGGTGTACATTAAGCACAATCACACCTCTCAGCTGTATTTCCTTTCAAATATAAGGAGACAATCACACCACATCAGACTTACAAGAGCTTGTTTCCCAAGACATAAATAAATATAAGTTTAAAACAGATGTAGAAACTTTAAGGCCAGTACTCTTCTGTTCAATATCAGTTTTAGGTAAGTTAAACTCCAATAATTTGAATTGTATTAATCTAAATTTACCTAGTGTGACAATGAAACACTTTATTGGCACATGTGCTATCCTTCTTTCTCAGAAAAGTGTTTTATTGCTGTTCTTCACAGAATTTGTATATTATTTACACTGCAGTAGTCCCTGGAGGTTCAGTAGTGGATGGAAACTGGTTGCACCTAGCAGAGCAGGACAATGGGACCATTGTCCTATGGAACATCAGAGCAATGAACCTTGTCCTCCGAAACTGTAAGTAATAGCAGATATACTGTTATACACTTTCCTGAGGGACAAGAATGAATGAACATGAACAAAGCACTCAATCCAATGATAGATCCATGTGGAGAAGCCAAGGCAATGTTTTCAAAATAATGGTGCATGTTCTGCTGAGGAAGAAACCAAAACATTGTTGAGACATGTCCTGTGTGGCTTCTTATATTAAAAGTTCTCTACAATAGAATCTTCTGTCACCAAAAGGAAATCTTACAGTAGATAAGAAATCATAAGGGCTGTTGAGGTATTTGTAGATCATCTGCATCAATTTTGCTGAGGAATTTCTCACAGATTTTCAAGAAGAAAGGACTTTCCCATTCAATTCATCAGATGATAAAATGGGAAAGAGCTTTACTGAAGGGCACGGAAACATAAATATTAAATTAAGAAGAGCTCTTTAACAGTTGACAAACTTCTGTGTAGCCATGGTTGCTAAATATTACAGTTATTTTTTCAAGAAGAAAAAAAATCAAATTTTAATGTTTAAAGGGGTAAAAAAGGAGAAGGATAGAGGTGTCAATTTAAAAGAACCATCAACATACTGAAGTATACATGTGAGCTACAAAATCACAGAATCATAGAATATCTGGAATTGAAAGGGACTTGTAAGAATCATTGGATCCGTCTCCCAGCTCCTCACAGGACTACCAAACACTACACCATATGACCAAGCGCATCCTCCTTGAACTGCTTGAACTCTAACAGGTTTAGTGCTGTGACCACTTCCCTGGGGAGTCTATGCCAGTGACCAAGCACCCTGTCAGTGAAGAACCTTTCTCTAATGTCCAATCTGAACTTCTCCTGATGTCACTTCACTCCATTTCCTTGCGTTCAGTTGCTTGTCACCAAAGAGAGGAGAATACATTATTACTTCAGAATGAGAATGAAGAAGATTGTCCGCCCAGCATCCTTCCTAGATGATATGCAGAGCCAGGTAAACTAGTTGAATTTTTACAGACTCGTATCACATGTGTCTACTTAGGCATTCCAATTATTATTACTTAGATGAGGTACAGTTTTCTTTACTATGATGTGTGGACTCACCCATCTGCTCACACTATTTTTTGTAGTCAACTCCTTTTTTTAATTTAATCTTTAATTTCTGGATCCTTTAAAGTCTGTTCAACTAACAGTTAATAAAACTAAACCATTATTTTTGTTGTTAATCCACCTTTGTTTTTCTATCACTGAAAGCAAACGTTATCTTAGATATTTAAAATCATCATAACTTGTCAGCCCTACTAGGATTACTATCACCACAGTGGTTTTAATTGTTGGAAGGATTTGTCTTTCTCATCCAACTGCAGCTATTAAGTATAAGATAAACATGAGCTTATTTCTCCTTTCAAGACCTGAGAAAGGGAAACAAAGGGTCTTCTATGCCTCTGTTCTACAGATCTTTCTTTTAAATGTGCAAATCTATCACCTGTTTCCATTGTAATTCTTTGCGACTGAACAGAGAATTTATCTAATTACATCAGGTCACCAGTCACTAAAGCAAACTAGAAAATGGACTTTAAGACATAAACAGTTTCAATTGAATAAAAACAATTTCTGCTTTAAAATGTATGGTCTTTTTTCCTGTTTGTTTTTTTTTTTTTTTTTTTTTTTTTTTTTTTTTTTTTTTTTTAATTTATTGATTGGGACAAAGTATGAACGCAAGCTAAAATTGCAACAGCAAATAACCCCAGAGCGTGGCGAGTTGTACTTAGCTGGCATTAAGTTAATGTCATGTAGAAGCAGAATATTTGTGGTTAGCTAAAGTGACAAAAATACATCTGCACTGATATTAATCCTGCATTAATCTTGTAAAGAGATGGGATTTTGAGAAATAGAGGTCCTTGGAAGGGATCTACCTGCTTCCTCTGCATAGACCAGTTTTCTCTTCTTAGGCATTAACTGAACTTGTTATTCTG
>NDXB01013392.1:15390-30253 GCA_002631895.1 Agapornis roseicollis
TTTTTTTGATGGGGTTTTTTAATTACCATTTAAAACTAGATATTTTAAAATTAGACTTAAAATAAGACTCATAATTGCCAAACTGGGTAGCAGTCTGGGAATGTTACTCTAAGTAAGCTGGCAAATAACATTACAGACTTGCACATTCAAGTGTGCTAGGAAAGGTGATATAACTGAAAAGGTCAACAGTGATACTTTGTAGTATTATCTCACTACTATTTGAAGATGGTGTTGCAGAATATAGAGTTGATTCATTGTTGTAGCAGAAGCAGAGCGGGCTAGAGGATAATGGTATTTGGCATTTAACATGTATAATGCAAGCTTTATTAGACTGTTCCATATTAATCAGAAGGACTACCTTGCAGGTCAGTTCCTCTCCAAATTATGACTTTTCCAAATCTGAATGCTTAAAATGAAACTGCAGTAACTTGAAAAAAGTTGTCTTATAAGTACTTTAGCATCTGGAAGTGAGGATGCCTCCTGTTACTTGTCATATCTCAAAATACCACAGGTGATTAAAAATCTGAGACTGTGTTTCCTACAGAGCTCTCTAAGAGTATAAAGAGTAAACTGACAATACCTTTACAACCTGTGTAGGAATCATTATACCCATTCTATTACAATATTATGATGCATTCCCCCAAATAATACAGCATAACTACATGTGTTTATCTTCCATGCTCTGTGTTGGAAAGTCAAAGGATGAGCTGTTTAAAGCTGAGGCTACAGTTTTATAATGAAGAGGCAGATGAAGGGGAGAGGAATGCTTATATGCTAACAAATTTTGATTCAGTAGTACTGGAAACTGAGAAGACAGGGATGTGAACATGGCCTTACGCACATCTAGTAACCTTGAACATAGCTGCCACCTGAGACAGTGTGAAGGGTATCCACATCATGTTAAACGGTTGAAATATGAATACAAGAAATGGTTGCAAGAGTAAAATAAAGCTACAGCACCCAATTTCCAATTTTAAACAACCTAATTTAATTTTTTGACAGTAAATTAAAATATCAGTATTTTCTCTGAACATGGCAGCAATATGATCAACCAGGTCTAAGTTTTATAGTATTTTTCCTCCTCCAGAAGCCTCTAGTCAGCCAACAAAGGTCCATAGCCTTGACAATTTCATCTCTCTCTGGAGTTTTTTTCACATACAGTAAGGACAAAAAAAGAAAAAAAAAGAAAAGAAAACAACCAAACTTCGTTTTGCCCCATAGAGAAAGTAGACATAGAATGGATTTTATTTACTTTCTTAGGAACTAATTGAGAAAATTGAAGAATGTAAGTGATAAAAGAGAAATATCTTATAAGGACTTAAGTGGCATGTAGGGAAAAAATATTTGAACCTCTGGGAATGTATTAATATTGTGTATAATAAAAAACAGGAGAAGAATCTAATGGCAGTAACTTAAAATAGATCATACATCTCAGAGGAGAGGGCCACAGAATTTCTCCAAGAATCAGGCCCAACACATACAAACATCATTTATAAGGCTTTTATTCTCTAATATCAGTAAGCTGAAGTTTAAGGATTTTTCTCAGACTGATAGAAATGTCATATTTATCAACAAATCATCTGCTGCAGTCAAATTAAATGTAACATTGCCCGTAATTACAGACTTGAAAGATTAATTCAGACACTTGTGCACAGAGCCTAGTAATGGACTGTTATTATTTGTGCAGTAGAAAGTAATCTGTGGTTTGGGAAGGTTCATCTACAGGTCACTGACTACAGGTAAAATGAATAATTTACATTTTTTACAGGTAGAAGAAGAAATAACTTATGCTATATTTAAAAACCTATGCTAAACAACGGGGCCTTTCCTTGAATATTTAATTTGTTTTATAAATGTACCACAAATTTTAAAGCCAAATTGCTCTCTATATGCAAAAGAATAAATTTGATTGAATTCTTAAAGGCACTTTTGGTCTCTGCTACCTAATTCCAAGCCAGTTATCTTTCATATATATAATTCTACTAATCAGCTATGATTTGTGACTTCGTTTGTAAGCATTTCCTGAAAAAAAATTGATACTGAACAAATAGAATAAACTGCACCAGGGAAGTGCTCATTCTTTGCTAATCTAATTTAAATATAATTTATAACTTATTTGTTCGAATTAAGGCTAATGGCCCCAAACCTGTTCTCAAATATCAAAGTGCAGCTCCCACCGACTTCACTGGGATTTGTGCCTGTATAGCTGAAAGCTGAATTGGACTATAAAGAATTGTGCCAAGAGCAGTAATCCAAACATAGCAGTGGGACAAAAAAGAGAAGTTCTCAATTACATAAGAAAGATAATGTAGGCAACTTGCAACCATTAGGTAAAGCTATGCTTCCTTGAATAAGAAACTAGAGACAATGAGACTAAAATCAAACTGTTACTCTTTTTCCTTGAATTGAGAAAATACCACGACTCCTTGTCATTCATAACTCCCTTAACATATTCACAAGTATATAGATATCAGGAAAATATCCGTCTTGAACTCCTACATAGCTGCACAAGTTAATAACACTCCAATTGCTTGTTTTAAAGATTCTGGGAATTAACTATTCCAGTACCTTGCTGCTTTTATGAGACCTCTTTTCAAAATCCAGGGAGAGGAAAAGGCATGATAATTCAGAACAACTTATAAGGAGAATAAGGATCATATTTGGTAACATACTGTTATGATATTGGAGTTGATAATTGTCCAATTCTACTTACTTACAGGAGGTGAAAATTGTGCTACCAATCCGTGTAAATCCATAAAAAAAGGGTTAGCGTTCCTACTGTCACTGAGGTTAATGGAAGTGACAAACATTAAGGAAATCTATGGACTTTTACTCCAGTAAACAGTAGACTTAGGAAGATGCACTGAGACCAAATTATCAAAGCAAATGTACTGCAGCCTCAGTAATCATATGACATGATTGCAAATAGTCCAGGGACATATTTTTCCTTTCTGGCAATTATATTCAATCGATGAGGCTTATTCTTTGAACATCTTTCTAAAAGTTTCTAGATTGCCTAACAAGAATAGGATCCGCTCTGAGTCTTTAGCATCTATGGAAGTCATCCGTATCATAATAATAAACAGCAACAGAAATTGTTTCCATCTTTGACTTGATTAGTCAAAAAGCCATAGTCCATTCAAATAGATGGACTGTTTACAATCATGTTGTACAATTACCTAGGCTACAGCACATTTGTTTTGATAATTTGGACTCAGTGAATCTTCCTAAGTACTTTGTCAAACCACAAATACTCTTTTTTCACCTGTTCTTCATTTTGACAAATTTTTCAATGGCTGTGTCAGTGATACTGCTTTTCAGGCTGACATCTGTAAAAAACTGCTTATGTTTCTAGCATCTCTTCCTGTTTGCAGTTTTTGCAGTGTAAATCTTCAATGAGTTTGCCAGCCTTAACTGAACAAGTGTTTTATAATGCAGCTTCAAATGTCAGTGCTGAACTTTTATTTTTTTTTAATTCTGGAGACAAATCACAACCTGTTTTATACTTACCATACTCTTGCCTAGTTTTGTTAAAACTAGTGAGGCTGTAAGAGATTTAAATTACAGTGGAAGGTGGCCTAGCATTTCTGTATAAACATCCTTAAAGGCTGTGATTAGCAGTTCTGATTAAGGAGTAACAACATTTTATTCCTGCTGATAAAGCACTATGTGTGAGTTTAATACTACAGTTAAACAAACAACAAGGACATTACTCCAAAACCCTTACAGCTGGGTTTCTGAGTCTGCAGCTGTATCCTTAGGAAGTACTACTACTCATTCCTTCAGAAACCCCATTTGATACCTACAGGGTCTTCACCAGTAAAAAGGTCCAGATACAAGATCAGAATTAGTGCTGAGGGGTAGCAGAGTACTGTAAACTTGTAAGGATGGAAAGTAAGATCTGTGCTTCAGTATAGAAAAAAATACAGTCTAAATGTAGGTGGAGTAAGTATGTGGCTGAACTAATGCTGTTCTTCTTTCTGTTCAAGCTTAATAATGAAGCAAGACTGAAAGAGTCAGTTGTGTGCTCCTGTACATCACGAATCAACACGGTTAAGAAGTGAGAACAGGGTACAACAAGGATTAAAATGCAGCAACAACAGATATTTGAATAATAAGAGAAGCACAAAGGAGAAAGGGAAGTAATGAGGACTTCAGAAGGAACTTGTAAATTAGAATGAGATAAAATTAAAAATGAGCACCTGAAGTTCACTGCATTATAGAAAAATCCTTCAAGGAAACTGTTAGAACCTCCTTTGAAGGAAATATTTAAGAATAAGCATGTATACAGAAACTTATTGAACATGACAAATATTTGTGAGAGAAAGGTCTAAAAAATAATCGATGTTTTTCAGACTAGGTCTCATATTTCAGTAACAGAACAACTTCTCATACTCTATTAGCAAGTCATCTCCTATTCATGATCATGCTGTTCCCCTTTGCAGGAGCTCATAAGGAAGAAATATACACAAAGTTAATGGGGCATTAACACTCATGAAAGGACAAATAGCAGACAGAAACAAAAGGAAGGCACAGTATATGGAAAGCATTGTCTCTATGGATTACAAAGCATAGTTCATAAATTTGACAACCAAGCAGGTTTTCCTTCTCAATGACTCTTGAGCTTTGCTGGTACTCATCAAATAGCAATGTTTTCAAGTATTAGGTGAAACTGCACTGATTGTGTTCTCCACATAAATGCCATCATTCAAATGCTACTTCTTTGCATTTGGTGAAGATGTATCATTCCATTGTCTCTCCTTTGCTTGCCTCCTCTGTTTTCAGTACCTTAAAACAAAAGTAAAAATGCTCTATAAATGTGAGAATGTGTCTACCTGATTAACACGGACTAGCAAAAGCAGAAAGTAAGGCTCTCTCTTCCTATATTTCTATCCATTAAAAGCAAAACCCACACTTTTTAAAAATTTAATAACAAATTAACCTCACATGGAATTAAAAAGTTCCATTGTGGATTGTATCTAAAAGTTGCATAAATTAAATTGTTGTTACATTTTATACATAAGAACTCCAAAACAATGTTTATTTTTATTTTAAATTTAAGATATCTTTTCACAGCTTCGTACAAAGAAACCAAAGGCTCTTCACATGAGAGATGATGAATGTTTTTCAGTCAAGGTACTGTCTGAAAGAAGAATGAGAACAAAGATTCATTAAGAAATGCCACATAAACATAATTTCTAAGTGGTGAATGAGAAAACACTTTGAAATTGTAAGTCACACAGCTTCTGTACCATGGCTAAATTGGCTGCAGAATCCTGAATCCAGTGGGGTTCATTTCTGACACATCCAAAAGACCTTTGGATAGATAGCTCTCCTGGGCCATCCTTCAAGGAAAATGTCTCTGGTCACACCACCTGAGAGTATTCTATTGCAGAATACTGTAAAATAGAGAAAAAATAAATTATTGCCAAATTAATACAGTCCCTTTTTACCCCTCCAAACCTGACAAAGACCATGGAAGAGTCCCCTGATGGGATTGGCTGCGTTCCATGAACAGATAATTGAGGGGGGAACATTTTATATCCAGGTAGAACATTTTGTTCATAGTTTTCATGTCTTCTGCAACAAAAAATAATTAAAAGCACTTGAAATGTAAAATTGTAAAATGTTAAATGACACCATATTTTTTAATAACCCTTATTTCTGCCAACAGTATGGAACATTTTGCAAGTGAAATGCTAGCCTGTCTCACTCTTTCAGAACATATTATAGATGTCTTAACAGCCCTCTTTAGCAGGAAAGAGAATTTTTGACTGAGCTCATCAGAAAGACTTGTTGCTATAGCTGAAACCTGGTACCACTCTCTTTCAGGTGAAATGATACTAGCTCAGAAATACGATGGGGAAGAACTAGGATATCAAAGAAAGTCAACAAACTGGCTGGAATTCATAGCAAAACAATGAAAATTACTACAGAAACTGTCCTGCAGAAAACAGTGAAAACCAGAAAGGGTTTTAATACTGATACGCTTCCTAAGATCAGTGAGGAGTAGGAGGAAAGGGAGGGTGCTGTGGTCATCTGGAAATAACTGAAGACTGGAAAATGAACAAGATGTGCTGGCTCTCCTGACCAAGTAGCATGTTGGTAAAAATACTGGGTTAAATCTGACTGAAGGAACATTTAGCAAAATTTCCTAATAATGAGATCTATCAGACTGCAGAAATGTCTTCCAAGTGGTGGAAACCCATTGCTTGAGCCAAACGCAGTCAAGCTTGGACAAGACAGTGGAGAGTGTACTCTGAGGAATAACCCTGCACTAGCAGGGGTTTGAGAAATGGGCTAAATGATTTAACAAGGCTTTTCCAGAACTTTTGTTGTTGTTCTTGGCAAAAGCTCTATCAAAGAAAAAAAAAAAAATTAAGAAAAAGTTATTTATGGGCCTACTCCTAGATTTTTATTATTATTTTTTTCTGCATTGAAACTGTTTTACCATCATTTTTGTATGCCTAACTTAGGATTTTGCTTTCTGTTCTCAAGAGTATCTTCCTGATTTGAAACACAACTCGTATTTTAAGTGGAAAATTACTTGTTAATGGGTTATAAAGAAATCTGCTGCATAAACCAAAACCAAGGAAGTGTTTTAACATAAATTCTTAGGTCTACAAATTAATTATTGTAGCACTCCACACAAAGAGTTTTTCAGTTGCATGTAAATAGAAAATAAACTGTACTCTTCCTGCAGGCTCTGTTCCTCTTGTCAAAGAAATAGTCTTGCTATAATCAAATCTCAATCAAAATTAGTTCAGATCTTAGATGGCTCTGTCTCAAAGCCACTAAAAAAGTGAAACAAAATAAGAGAAAGTTTAGTACAAACCTGTCAGTGGCTGCATCTTACTTGACCTCTCTCAGTCTGGGAAAAACCAAGAGTGCAGAAGCCATTATTTCCCTCCTTGTCTTGCTGTACCTCCCGTCTCACTCCTTGGGAATCTGGCTTTTCTATACTTTGACAACAATAATAACAGCAGGAAAAAAAGAGAGAGCAATAATACCTAAGGAATACAAGTGATGCACAATATGACTGCTCACCACCCGCTGACCAGCACGCAGCTTTTCCTCTAGCAGCAAGCAGCCTCACCCAGTCAGCTCCCCCCAGTTTATATACTGGGCATGATGTACTGTGGTATGGAATACCTCTTTGGCTAGTTTGGGTCAGGTGTCCTGTCTCTGCTCCCTCCCAGCTTCTTGTGCCCCTCTTCACTGTTAGAGCATGAGAGACTGAAAAGTCCTTGATTGGAGTAAACGCAACTGAGCAACAACTAAAACATCAGTGTGTTATCAGCATTGTTCTTAGGCTAAAGCCAAAATACAGCAATGCACCAGCTACTTAGCAAAAAAATTATCTCTCCCACCTGAAACCAGGACAGTCTGTGCAGCAGTTTGACACTGTCTGTATGCTGGGTGCCCACCAAGCTGCTTTATTGCTCCCTTCGTCAGCAGAACAGCTGGGGGAGAAAATAAGATGAGAAAGAATTTTTGGGATGTGATAAAGGCAGTTTAATAAACAAAAAGCTGTGCATGGAAGCAAAGGAAAACAAAAGATTCACTCTTTACTTCCATCAGCAGGTAATGTCCAGCCACTGCCTGGTAAGTAGGACCTCAGCATACATAGCTGCTGTTTCCAGAATAAAAGCATTGTAATAATGAGTGCCCCTCATCCCGTTTAGATTTTATTGCTGAGCAGATGTTGTATAGTATTAAATAACCCTTTGGTCAGCTTGGGTCAGCTGTCCTGGTTGTATCCCCTCCCACAATCTTCGCCAACCCCAGCCTACTGGTCTTATGGGGTGAGGAGGGGGGAATTATTGGAGAGCAGCCTCTATGCTATGGGAGAACTGCTCAGCAGTAGCCAAAATACTGGTGTATTACTAACATGTTCCTATGTAGCAACAAAAAGCACAGTGCTATAAGAGCTGCTATGGGGAGAATTAACTCCATCTCAGCCAGAGCCAGTACAAGAGTGGTCAAACACTGCAGAAGGTGCCCAGAGGGACTGTCCTCCATCTCTGGAGATATGCAGAACTTGCCTGTACACAGCTCTCAGCAACCTGCTCTGGCTGACCCTCCTTTTAGCACAGGGCTGGACCAGGTCATCTCCTAATGTGTGCTTGTTGCCTCAACCGTGTTTCTCTCTTAGAAAATCTCATTGAGAAATACTGAATAGATAATCAAGTAGAGTAAAATATTAACACATACTTCAGCAAAAAGAAGCAATAGCTGGAAAGTATTGTAAAGCATTTCCTCCCTGCTAAAGAAGAAAAGTATTTGCTAAATGTTTTTCTTTTAATAGAAAACCTTTATTGAAAGTGAAAAAAGGACTGTTGACTCTATCAAAGTGCTTGGTTAGTAGAGAATATATAAAATGCTGACTCAGATTTTGCTCCACTTCCATCTTTTTTTTTCTTGCTCTCAAAAGATCTGGGGCATCATTCATCTGGATTTAACTTTCATGATGGAAGTGTCACTTAAGAACTAGCTGAACCAGAATATCCTTAGACCTTATCACAAAATTTGGTTTCAGATTTTTGTGGCTGAAATCAATGCCACAGCCCACTGCTCAGATTAAGCAACTTTTGCTTTAAGAAATATTCCTTAGCTAGTCACACAGGAGGAAATCTCAGTTCTAAAACTTCATCTATCTTTTAATTTGAATGTTTCTAGATACTGAATTACCTGTGGCAGCAATCATTTGTAAATGAAGGAAATAGGACTTCATGGCTAAATTTCATAGGGTTTTGGCCTTTTGTTGTGGTTTAAACCCAGCCACGCAACACATTCACTCACTCAGCCTCCCCTTTTTTGCCCTCCCCCTGCATCCCGGAGGGGTGGGAAGAAGAATCAAAAGAATGCAACTCCCACAGGTTGAGATAAGAACAGTTTAGTAACTAAGGTATAACACAAACCACAGCTGCTACCACCAATAATAATAATGATAAAGGAAATAACAAGGGAAGAGAATACAGCGTCTCACCAACCACGCCACTGACAGATAACTTGCCCCACCCTGCCCAGCTGAGCAGCAATCAATACCTCCTCCAACCCCCCAGAGCACTAACCCTTCCAGGTAACTCCGTTACATCCTGGGCATGACGTGCTGTGGTATAGAATACCTCTTTGTCAGTTTGGATCAGGTGTCCTGTCCCTGCTTCCTCCTGGCCTCCCCTCCTCCCTGGCAGAGCATGAGACTCACAAAGTCCTTGGTCAGAGTAAACATCAGTATTACCAGCTGTTCCCAGGCTGAGTCAAAACACAGTGCTGCACCAGCTACTAAGAAGGAGAAAAATTTGACTGCTACTGCTGAACCCAGGACACCTTTTTCCTAGTTCTATATATAGCTATCAGAGCAACCCCAAATTCAATTTTAAAATTATAGACATTTTCACCAAACTCCCTAAGGTTACAATTTTACACTTCTTTATCAGCATTAGATTTCTGAAACAAAAATGCAGTATGGCAAGCTAAGCACATTTTAAAGACTGCCTTAACCTCACAAAGAAAGAACTTATGCTGCACAGCAAATTTGCACAACTTAAAGTTTGCAGGAGCAGAGAATGCTAGGTATTACAGTCCTGAGATTTCTTTGGCATATTCAGAAATATTTTTAAAATAAATATATTGATTCCTTTTAATTTGTACTTTTGAAAAACATGTTCACAGATTGGTAAGTTTCCTGGAGGTGCTCAAAGCTCACATGAAATAAAACCACAGAATATATTCTTACCTTGCACAGCTCTATTGAAGTCAATGGAGCCATGAAATTTTCCACCTGCTAAGGGTGTGATGCAATATTAACAAATACAAAATATTCAAATGTTAATCTTCACCTGCAAACAGAGAAAGGTAAGCATATGCCTCTTTCACAAATACAGCAATAACACATCCGTACTAAAGTATTAAGCATTAGAGAAAAAGACATCTGTTTGGATAAAGAAGAAAAGAAAAGGGAAACCTCAGACCACAACAGAGTTAATAAGGCAACTTCACAGTATAATGGTCATATTTATTTTTCCTCTCAAATTATCATGATTTGATTTTTCCTAGTGGAGAGCTTTTTCTCCATGACTGCTTTCTTTTGGAACTGATCTGAAGTTCACTAATTTGAAAAGCAAACTCTAAGTTGACAATTCATAAATATTCTCTCAGAGGTATTTCTAGTTCAATATGTGCTGAACTTTACAATATTTATTAGCTGTAAAAATTGGTAAAAAGTGATGATTAAAGTGATAATGGTATTATACAATTTACAGGTGTTCTTCCTGAATAAATAAACACTAGAATTCATCTAAATGTGCATGTATTTGTGTGTATATAGGTTACATTTAATATAGTATTCCGTAAGTAGTTGCGAATGCAGTATTCAGCATAAACTTTTTCTGACACTGTCAATCAACAGCTACTGGTATGAATGTGTTGCACTTAAATTCTGGGAAGTGCTATTTGAAGGAAACCTCCCCCTTTGACAATTTGGTTGTTCCTTTTGTCACTGCAACTATCCTGAAACATGCTGTATTTGAAGCATGAAAATGAGAAAGAAAAATCCTACCAAACATTTTGGTTCACAGCAAGGAAAGGCTGTTGGGTGGAAGTGTACAGATAACTTAATGGAAGGCATGTAGCTGGGGAGATAAAGAGGCATATTTTATTGCACAAGCCCAGGCCACAAAAAGGGAGGGTCCAGATCAAATAGACTTATGTCATGACTGTCTGTCTTGTGCACACTTTTTCACCACATAGCGCCTTTAATGATACACTTAAAAAAATGAGATTAGAAACATGGAAGAGGAAAACATAATGCTTTGAAAGGCTAATGAATTAGTTACTTAATCTGCACAATGGTTTCATTACTTTCAGCAAAGAACATAAATTCCAGAAACACAGCAGCAGAATCGTATGGCTTGATGAGGTATTAGAGCTGCAGATGAAAATGCTGAGAAGGTTCAAAGCCACCTGAGGGAGGGTTTCTTAGCAACAGACAGGATCATGAACCAGAGGAAGAGAATGTGATACAGTTATTTTAATGTTAAAAATAAAGCAGAGATATTAATGCCTTTAAAATCTGTATTTTTACTATGTAACTAGCTTAAATGAAATGCTGCTGCTTCACTGCATTTAAAGATTTTACTGTGTCTGTCTTGAAATCATCCACAGCATGCAGAAGTGTAAGCAAGAATAAACCACAAGAATAAGTAATATGCTACATACGAATCATTTTGACATATTGATTATTCTTCACAGAAGAAGCTGTAGGGGAGTGAATTCAAATCACTGGCAATTATAAAAGCCCAAATAAAATCTGATCCATAAGGTATATACCCTTTAGCAATTCATCCAGAGAAAACCCCTGAATCTTACAGGTTGGGCTTGTAGCACCATGTGGCAGATGAAGGGGGAATTCAGTTTCACTGGGGACTAGCTAGAAAATGAACAGTTCTGCAATAATTCTTCTAGCAGTTGGGAAATTAAGCTTCCCAGAGTCCCACAGTAACAGACATGAGGTCCTTTCCTCACCATAAGCTATCTCCATAATGCTCATTAATTCTTTCCCCATGACTCCAAGGCCACAGACACATAGCTATCAGCAAACAATTGCAATGGTTGAAGATGTTTCTCATTTCTGCTACCAATGACTGTTTTTACAGCAGAGTCATAGGGAGTGAGCTCTCATTCTCACGAGACGAGTGGTGTCCCCCAGGGATCAGTGTTGGGACCGGTCTTGTTCAACATCTTTGTCGCTGACATGGACAGTGGGATTGAGTGCGCCCTCAGCAAGTTTGCCAATGACACCAAGCTGTGTGGTTGGGTGGATACGCTGGAGGGAAGGAATGCCATCCAGAGGGACCTTGACACGCTTGTGAGGTGGGCTGATGCCAGCCTCATGGAGTTTAACCATGCCAAGTGTAAGGTCCTACACCTGTGTCGGAGCAATCCCAGGCACAGCTCCAGGTTGGGCAAAGAGGAGATTGAGAGCAGCCCTGCAGAGAAGGACTTGGTTGGTGGTGGTCGATGAGAACATGAACATGAGTCGGCTTCAGTGTGTGCTTGCAGCCCAGAAAGCAACCGTATCCTGGGCTGCATCAAAAGGAGCATGACCAGCAGGTTGAAGGAGGTGATCCTGCCCCTCTACTCTGCTCTCGTGAGACCTCACCTGGAGCATTGTGTGCAGTTCTGGTGTCCTCAACATAAAAAGGACATGGAGCTGTTGGAACAAGTCCAGAGGAGGGCCACGAGGATGATCAGGGGACTGGAGCATCTCCCATACGAAGACAGGCTGGGAAAGTTTGGGCTGTTCAGCTTGGGAAAGAGAAGACTGCGTGGAGACCTCCTAGTAGCCTTCCAGCATGTGAAGGGGACCTATAGAGATGCTGGGGAGGGGCTGTTCATTAGGGACTGTAGTGATAGGAGAAGGGGTAACGGGTTCAAACTTATCCAGTCTAAACCTCTCCTGTTTATAAAGAAAGAAATTCTTTCCTGTTAGGGTGGTGAGATGCTGGAATGGTTTGCCCAGGGAGGTTGTGAGTGCTCCATCCCTGTCAGTGTTCAAGGCCAGGTTGGATGGGTGGCACGGTTTACTGTAAGGTCTCCCTGCGTATGGCAGGGGGGTTGGAACTAGATGATTTTAAGGTCCTTTCTAAGCGTAACTATTCTATGATTCTATGATTAACTGTTCTTCATTCAAATGTTAGCGCCTTCACTCCCCACAACGTGTGATCCTGTGGTCACAGTAAATACAAAGAGAGACTGGCTCAGAAAAATGTCAATAAATTGATTTGCAAAATAGCAAATAAGAAACAAAATGAACAGAAATCAACCGTTCTTGTCAGAATACAACTCTTCTACCTAAACCTACAACTATGCTACCTAAAACTACAACTATACTGCCTAAACCTTAAACACTTATTCTTAAAACTGTAACTCTTATACCTAACCTATTATACCTTAACTCTATACCTAAACCTATTCTAACTAAAGCCATAACTTTCTGGAAACAACAACAGCAACAATCTTCTAAAATAGGAACAATCTTCAACAAAAACAGCAACTCTTCTATGAAAACTTCATCCAACTGTGCAGCGCTCCCCTCTCCACCAGCCCTGGAAAGAAGCAGCACAAGGTCATTTCAGTGAGGCTACTGATGGTCATTGTGTTTGGCACACGCTGGGGAGAGCGGGACCCTGCCGCGGGGCTCAGCCCTGGCTGGGGCTGGCAGCCGGGATCTACACCTTCAGGGCACATGCTGCCTTACCACTGCTCAGGTGGTATCCATGGCCTCATTTCCCTCCTCCTCCACCTCCATGGCCTCCTCCCCCTGCTCCTCCACCTCCATCGGCTCCTCATGCAGCCCCACTCGGGTCCTGCTGGTGGCCTCCTCCTCCAGCTGGCGCAAACATTGGAAAACCCTAAGGCAAAAGGCAATCAGAAGAGTGCATTAGTGCTGCCCAGAGCAGCGCAGTGCAGCTGTGGGACAGGGCTCTGGGCACCCCGCTCCCCTCTCACTGCCCGGGCAGAGCCATGGGGCGCTGGGGCGCCACGCATGTCCCCAGCAGGAGCTGGCGTGAGGCCGGGGGCTCCTTGCCCATCAGCACCCACCAGCTCTGACACGCTGGTGCCCTCAGCTGGAGGATCCTCAGCTTCTTGATCTTAAGTGCCTTGCGGGGCGGCATCGACTTCAGGACCTGCCAGGGCACAGAGGGCAGGGGTGAGTGGCCGTGCTCCCTGCCTGCGGGGACAGGGCACACACCCGGCCCCGTGCCTGCCTCACCACCCCCCGGCTCCTTACTCGGTGTAGGGAGCCCTTTTCCTCCTCTCCTCCGCAAGGTCTCAGCGTGGCCACCAGCAGGGCACAGGTTGCCTTCTTGTGGGGCTGCATTCGGACGTAACAACACAGGGAGCAACGGGCAGCGGTAAATGGTAGAAGGGATGGGAACAAGTGGGCAGGGATGGCAGTAGGGCAGGAGGGTAGGACTGGAGAAGGTTAGAAGGGCAATACAGGAACAGGGTAAAACGGATCGGAGCACAAGGGTCGGAGCACAGGAAAATCGTGGGTTTGGGTTGAGGGTCTGTGTTGTTGTGGTGTTGTCTGGGTACAGACAGTTGCTGCTGCTGCAATGCGGTCTGTGACATCACCCCAGAGTTCCAGAACTGCTGTGAGCAGGGGATGGGGACAAGCCCTGAATTGGGCTGCAGCATCACAGGGGACATTGGGCAATTGTTATGGGACCCCCTGAGATGACAGGGACACACTTTGGTGCTTACATAATCAATGGAATGGGTGAAGGCTGCACTGGCCAACTCCAGATGTGCCAGGACCATCTCCTTTGCTGCTTCCTTGTCCCACAAGCAGTCATGGAGCGTCATTTCTAATCCCTTCTTCATGCAAATCTTAGCACCTTCACTCCCCACATCTCCCCCTTCTTTGTTTTGTATATTCAGTATCAACACCTGCTTGCAAGTGTTCAAGGCCAGGTTGGATGGGTGTCATGGTTTAGTGTGAGGTGTCCCTGCCCATGGCAGGGGGCTTGGAACTAGATGATCTGAAGGTCCTTTCCAACCCTAACTATTCTATTCTCCATTTGAGTGCCTTTTCAGCCAAGTTGGTAAAACCTGCCAGTAAGAGAGCCTGAATTAACCCCATACTCAAATATTCAGGGGATGTTTATATTTTCCATTCTACTGATTAATCTGAGGAGATAATAAGGAAAAGCTTATTGAATAATAATGATGGAGCACAGTGAATGCTTATTGGCTGAGATCACCAGCATAAATAGGAGTGAAAATGCCAGATTGAAAACCAGGTTAAAAATAATTTTTTTTCTTTTTTTCTTTTTTTTTTTTTTTTTTTTTTAAA
>NDXB01013392.1:30379-49216 GCA_002631895.1 Agapornis roseicollis
TTTTTTTTTTTTTTTTTAAAAAGGAGCTATTTTAATGCAAATTGTTCTGTAAAATACAAAAAGCTTTTTAAAATGAGCTTATGAGTTTCAGGTTTCATGGAATTGTTTTCAGCAGTGTATTTTGTTATTGCTTATGAAGTTACATTCTCTTTTTGAAAACTTAAGTTTTCAAAGCTTTCAAAGTTGATTTTTGCTTAGTGTTCTCTGGGTCACACTTTGCCTTAAAACTCAAGGCTTGTTGCACCTGAATTGGGATCTTATGCTGACCCTGGCCAGGCCTGCTGGCACTGTTGTGCTCTGCAAAGCATTCATTTTGCCACAGAAATCCGAAGAACAAAGAACTGCAAACTTTCATAGCCCTGCCTGCTCTCGGGAGTATACCATCCCCGAGAAGGTGAAGTCTCTCATCCTGGGGAAGCAGCTGGAGCAAAGCAGCACATGACCCACTGCTGCTTGCTTAGGGACTCCCAGCTACTGCCGACCTCTTCTGAGACCCCCTGAAATAATGACTGAAGGCAGACCCTGGCCCACGGCAGCAACTGTTCCAGGACACTGAGTGAGTTTTGGCTCCAAACATGACTTCTTCAGTGCCTGGGAAAGTAAAACAGGAACTTAATAATAGGACTCACAAATGGCCTCTCTTTATAACAGTCCAAACCAAAATCCTGGCTAGCAAATCCACCAACATTTTTGCTTATTAAAGGCCATTCTAGATCCAATTTCTGTAATTCAATCCATTCCTTATTAATCTAAAAATAATCCTGGTATGAATGTAGCTAGGCAATTTATACTATTGTTCAACATTAACTTTCAGATACATTACTGAGTCTGATGGGTCAGATGGGATTGAGCTGGGATCATCTTTGCTTAAAAATTCTCCCTCCTGTCACCTCTAGGATCACCAGATTTTGTTCATCATAAAAATTTCTTGTGTTTATCAGTTCTACAAAGTCTTTCTTATGCCCACATAAAGCCTACAAGCTGTTACCTTACTGTCTGTCTTCCAGTAGCATAGTCTATTTCATGTATTTAATAGGTCCAGATCTGTCAAAGTCAATGTACTAAAGTGGAAGGTGACTTCAGAAGTTCACACAGTTTGCAGCTGTTGCAGTGCTTTTGACATCAGAGACATTCCAAGTAGCAAGAAAGCAAAGATTTTGAGAAACCTACAGTTGTGATAAATCTGCATGATCACTGGCAGAAACATTGATGACAGAAAGGTATCACAGAAAGCAAATATGCATCTGTGCAACAGTGGAAAATTCCAAATATAAAGAACATCAACTGCATGGTGAATAAGCTTTCATAGCTTAATAAACATACTGATTTGTGGACATCTGCTGTCTGAAAAGAAACACACTCAAAATTCCAATGAATATTTGAACAAGAAAAAGGACTTTACTAAAAGGATTAAAAAAAAAAGTGAGAAAGGTTTGAACCTTTAACAGTGAATAATTGTTTTTTTTTTTTTTTTTTTTTAAGCCTGGGGTTTAATTCAAACAACCACCTTAAACAAAAAAAAAAAAAAAAAAAAAAAAAAAAAAAAGACNGAAATAGATTTGGACATTGATGGGGCAGAATGGCTTTGAAAACACATATCAATTTTTGTACTTGGAAATATGATCTGAAGCAACTAGATTTATTGTACCTGTTCAAAGTCTATTCCCAGAACATATAAATGAATGCAAAAAAAAAAAAAAAAATAATAAAAAAGACAAACTCGTTTGTCTTGAAGTTTTTACTTTTCATTAGGGACATTAGGGCAATAAAGACCCACAACAATGAAACATTCTTATAAAGGGAAAGCCAAGAGAGGAAGCAGATTTGAAGGATTTTCTTCAAGAAACTACCTTGAGATTCTCTTATTTCTGCCCTTTTCCCAAAGACAACATGGCCACACTGTCTTCCACAATCTCCTATCCAAGATACAGTTTTTTCCTCTTCATTTATCAAGACGAAGGCATTCAGGCAGGATTTGTCCTCTCAGACTACCTCTAAACATCTTCTGTTAAGCAGACTTCCCAGCACAGCTGTCTTTGAAGTAGAGCAACCAGTTTGTCATGTTTAATATGTGGTCTGAAAAACCTCAGTGTTCCTCAAAATGGATTTTAAAATATTTTGAATGAATGTTAGTCTGAGACTGAAAAAAGAGGGTGGCTTGTATGTGATGTGAGCATGATCACTATATTTAAAGTTATAAGCATTTATATTTAGCAAGTATGACGCGCACATAATTGACACACAACTTGACGTGGAAAGTCAGAAGATGTCGGCTTAACTATAATTCACAAAATTGAAATACTGAATCAGCTAGGTTTCAGTTACAGGTGCAAATTGAGCCCATTTTTACTCACCAGAGCTTCTTTCCCATGACAAGCCCACATTTTCAGATTAGAGCCTATTACAGGAAACTGTCAAATTAGCTTCTATAAGACTTTGCATGCATGATTTCAGTGTGTACAGTGAGGTTTAAGAAAGTTAAATGCAACTGAAAACAGGCAGGGGATAAAATCTTGGTTTAGTCTGTAGGTGCTGAATGAATCACTTTTAACATATAATTAAATGTATATAACTATGAAAGCATGAGAGGGCAATGAACCTTCAGACTGTGTGGGCTGGTGTGAAATGAAAGAAAAGGTTTATATCCCAATTCTGCAGAATGCAGTCATGATTTTCTTTAGTTGCATAAATGATGCCACAGGCTTTTTCTTTTTTTAGATATTTTTCCTCCATTTCTCTGTATCTACTCTATTTTAACAAATAAAGAGTTTTTATAGTCAGGGGTTAGGATCTGAAATCTACTGTAAGTGCTTAAAAGGTGCCTTCACACTCTAAACTTCCCATTTATTGAGCAGCATTGGACAGGGTTGTTTTTAGAAAGTTTTCCTTCACTATTTTGATTTGCTTTCTGAATTAAGAGTACTTCTGAATTGAGAAGCCTTTTGGCTTTGTATGTATTCAATTTTTTGTAGTATTGGGAAGAAAAGAGAAGGAGAAAGGCAAAAATTAGAAAACATAAAGAAGGTGAAGCAAAATCTTTGCTGTGTACAAAGAACATTACTGAGCTTTTCTGCCATTCAGACTTGGAATTCTTAGAAAAGAAACCTTTAGCATAAACATCTCAGCTCACCCACTGGTAAGACTGAAAATTCATACAGTAAAATCAAAATAGGGACAATGGGACTCATAAAATCAAACTAGCATTGCTACTTATTGCACAAAAAATAAATGGAAATCCTCTTCAGTTCTGAAGTCTGCAGCTATACACAGTGAGAGCTGAACTTCGAACACTGAGACTTGTTCACCAGTAATGGTGTTGTACTTATTTATTTTTAAACTTCAAGAAGATGAAAACTTCCTCAAGGCTTCTCGCAGGAGTTTTGTCCTGAGTGAGAATTAGATGCTCTACCCTCTGCTGCTGTTCTCTGCTTCCCATGACAGAGCCAAACTTTGCTTGTTGCAGGGTTCTGTCAGCATTTTGGGCAGAGGATTGTGTTGCTGGACTCTGTCCTTTGCTATTCATTTGGCAATCCTTCACATGCTCATTTCCAACTGTAAAGTCATAGACTTTTAAAGTTGTAAAAATTCTTGATAGCCATGATAAGAATTAAAGAAACAGAGACAAGAGAATACAATGCTATCCATAATGCAAGAGACTAAAAAGTTCTATGCATTACAGTACAGGTGCATATTTATAATAATCTATCACTGACTCATGCTGTTGAAGCTGGCTTATGAACATCATGTTTATGCTGGATCCACAGGGCAAGCTGCTCCTGAACTGTTTGCCTATGCAGATGTCGCTCAAGGTAGTGTAATGAGTTTTTCATGAAATCCTTTTGTTCATGAACTATAGCAGGAGCACACCCAAACTAATGCATTTCTTCTTGCCTAAAGTTAGGTAAAATTAATACTTGTTTTACACTGGAACAGCCTCAGTTTGATAACATTTGTCCATTTTTGAAAACACTTTTTTTTTTTCCCCTCCTTTTAGGTTATAGGAAACTTGGAAATAGGATGATTGGAACTGGCAGCAGTTTTGTTAGAGAAGCTTTATACACAGTGTTTGTATTTGTATTGTTGCCTTTCCTTCTAAGGGAAAAAATAAATCTGCTTTTCAAACTATAGCAGAACTATGAGAAGAAGAGTTTTCAAAGGCAGATAACTAAACATCACTGAACACAACTAAATCTGAATATCTGTTTTTTCGATTTTTTTGAACTGTTAGTTTAAACACATTACCAGTCAAGCCAAAATGTGTGTGTGAACTGTTGAAGTTTTCCAGTCAAGAAAGAGGCAACAGTCTACACCTGCTATTTGCCTCATTTTTTAGATGAAGCAATTCACACTCGCTACTGATAAAGGAGAAACCAAAACAAAAAAACCCTGTCAGGCTTCAGTCTGGCATTGTATGAGATTGAAAGTGAGTCTGTAGGAGACTACTTATGGTATTGCTAATAAGACTTTTAAATACTTCAAATTGAACAACAAGAAAATTTTATTTCTAATTTGTTTCAAAATGGAGTTTCTTATATGAACCTTTTCAGGTTGGATAATATAGCTTTAAAACATACTGCATTTCAGAAGGGAATAGTTCCTACTTCTGAAAATACTTTCTTAATGTATGATACTGTGTAGGTGAAAGCAGTAGGAAAATAGAACCTTAATAGAAGACTACAGTAGAAGCACTTCAATTTTGTTAAGCGCATAAAGCTTTTTTGCCTTGGTCCATTATAAACTCATAAAACACTGATTGTTTTAAAACTTGAATAACTTAAAGCAAAATGGTGAAGCTGGTTTGGGTCTCTTAATTTTAGCAATAACAGCTGCAAGGCACTTGATACATAATTTATGTCAAGTCTTTTCAAGCTGTACAGTAGAATTTTTAAATAAGCTTTGGGAAAAATAAATCCAGGTTTGTTTTTTGAGTGTACCAGAAGAGCCTTGATAGGGTCTGGATCCCCAAAGAAACTCTGGATGGAGAAAATGCCTCTTCCTCCATTACTGCACTCAGGTACAGTGCCAGTTCAGGCAGCAGAAATCCTGCATCACAAGGTGGACCAGGAAATGAATGAAATCCCAAAAAACAGAGGTGTGTTTGCTTGCGTTCACAGCTGCTTTCTCTGCTGCTTTGTGGGGTTTCTTCAAAATTTCATCATTTTCTTACTTTATCAAAAGCTTATGAATTGTTTTGTACTTCTTTCTCAATGTTGCATGACAAACATATAGAGGAAATTGTCATTCTGCTCTATAAACAAATTAAGTGCAATAGCAATGAAGCTGTAAAATCCTCAAAGATACAGCATTTAGGTCTGTCATCAAGAAGGCAATTGTACTGACATTTCTGCCCCTCAAATGATGTCTTTGTGTTAGTGTTAACTTGCCAGTTTTTGTCAGAAGATGGAGAGAAGTAAGGAGGGGGAAAAGTACTTGGAACAGTATAACCAGGGTAAACCCCAATGTTTTTCTCCTATTCCATGAACCCAAAAATGAGGGAAAAGAGAAGAAAGCGTGCAAACTAATATCACAAGTGTCACTGTACTAGCACCAGTTTTCCTACAGCCTCTTAATCAGTAAGCAAGCTACAAACTTTCATGTGTATAATAAACTACAGTATCATGTGTAATGATTTCTCATATTTTTATGTAGGTACAAGGCACAACTGTGTTTCCCTAATTAATGCTTCCTTTTTTCATATATTTATGTAAAAAGGAATAAGAAAATCCATTGAGATTTTCTTACTTCTACATCAGCTCTGCTTTCTGTGCAGACCGGCATTCTCTGGAGAGAGAACATTTTCTGCCCCTCAATTTCTGTAGTGAATTTTAGACTATTTATTGTCATAATAAATAATACTATTTTCTTAAAGGGACATAGTAATGTAAGGCATATGCATGGGTAGTACACAATGACACAAAGGAATACACATGCAGGCCTTGATGTGCGGTGTTATCATCAGAGCCAATTTTGTGAGCAAACAAAACCCCCCATGGGAAGCATAGGCTATAATGCAGAAACCACCAGCCCTGAATGCAGAATGAAATTAGAGAGACAAATGCAGAAAAGCTTTCCCAAAACAATGAACTAAATAAAAGCTCGCTATGCCTGACAAATAGAATGAAGTTAAGATAATTCTGACAAATTCATACTAGCCTTCATTTGCATACGCTCCAGGAGCAGATCTAATAATCGTTAATGAAAACAGTAGTTAAAATGACCCTAACATGATAGCCTGCCTAGAGTCTAACCAAACAGTGAATTAATATGTAACAACGATGACTGAATGGATTATTTAAATCTTCATGTTTTGGAAAGAAATTGCAAACACAAAGTAATCATAGATTAATTTAATAATTAATTTTATGAATTTTGAATGCATTCATCTTTGCAAGCTACAGAAGCCAAAAAATTATGGTACTAGTTACGGTTGTTGTCGTAGCACCTAATGACCAACCGTGTGTGTGCATCCCTTTGTGTTCGGCAGGATATAAACTAGCAGTAGATGCATCTCTCCAGCAAGTCTCCAATTCACATTAACATGATAGATACAAGGTGATACTCTCCGCATTCCCTCATCCAGAACAGTTAGCAATGCAATGGCAGCAAATATACCTGCAGTTCTCGGGGCATGTGGGATTTTGTTAGGCATTCCCCCTTCCTTTTATTCTTGGCAGAAGAGCAGAAAGAGGTAGAGAAGCAGTAGAATAGTTACCATCGCTCTGGCTGGTGAAATACCTGTGAAAAGACAGTTGAGAGAAAGACAGGAAAGTGAGGGAGAGAACAAAACCAGTGAGATATAGAATGTGTCTCAGGTGGAGTAGATATGAAGAGAAAGGCTATAAAAAAAGTGATCAGAAAGATGGTCATGGAAACCATCAGGTCTTGTCAGAGACTGGTGAAATAGTAAAAATTTAGCATCTGGACTGTATCTTTTCTCATATATTTCTTTTCTCTTCCAAGAAAAGCCCCATGCAAAGACTCAGATAAGAATCCATTTTATGATCAGGTCCTTCAGCTAATGATTACAGGCCTCATTCTTAGCAGCATGGAATCCCCCAGGCTTCTATTTAAAGTCAGCAGGAGAAGCAAATGCTCAGTAGTTCAAAAAAATAATAATAATAAAAGGTCAGACTGTTCTTTGAGAGTACCCACAGCAGAAATGAATCTGAATTCTCTTGCTGGCAGTTTAACATCAGAATTTTTAGTGGATTTTGGAAATAATCTTTCTTGGAAGTGTTTCTTCCCTTTTAACGGCTTTTTAACATTCAGTCCTGCTCAAGTTTTTTAGTCTGCCATCCCTTTAACGTTTTTTTTGCTCAGCACTGTATCACCATCATTACAGCAGAATTGCCAGATACCTGCAATAAAACATTTCCAGCCAGGAGGAGAAACAACCCTCTGAAGAGCACATATGAACTGAGTATTTTCTTTGGTCAGTAACTCTGTTATTCCCTGAGAACCCTTTCATGACTTCTGGAATAAATCTGCTTTTCCTGTGCCTGAGCTGCTGTCAGACTGTTCAAGTGACTCCACAGATGACTCCAGCATTGAGGGTTTCCAGGATTCCTGATTAGCAGCTTTCACTATGGCTTGACATCTCATGCAGTAAATTTTATCAGCTGTGCAATTTAGAAGAGAGAGTGTCAGCAATGGAGTCACATTTTCCCCCTTTTTGTAATTAAATAAGTTCATGCCTCTGCACCTGTATTCTCATGGCTTCCATAATTTTAAATATTGCCCTGTCTCATCCTTGTTTATGAAATTATTTATTAATGCAAACAAAGGGCTGCATTGGCCTGAGTATGTAAGATGATACCCAAAGTCAGCAACCACCACAAATTAAAAGAACACTGAATTCTTAATGTTTTGCAAATTCTTTGGTCTAAAATTGTTTGTTGACAAAACTGAACTTGTGTTGTTTGAGGAGCTGCCTAGCTACAAGCACCTGTCAACACAGCCTAGGATTATTTGAGGTAAAAATTTAGATTTTTGATTCTACCAAGCTGACACTCGTTAGTGCTCGCTGCTCAGCTGTGACCGTCTCTTTAGATACCTCTGACACTGACTAGAGTTTTTAATTAGTCACATCAATTTCTGTAACCAACATTTAGGTATAAAGTAGTAACTTACACCAGTAGAGAATTGAACCCTGCTTCAATATCAAACTTCGACTGATATCAGAGAGACTGTGATTTCACCCACCATTTTCATTAGATGGAGTAAAATAGATAAAAACATGGTTACATGCTGATAAGTTTCTTCCACTATTGCTAAGGAAATCAGACTTTGTTCATTACATAAGTTGTTTGCTAGCTGTTTACAACTATCAACCTTTACACAATCAGGGTAATACTTCCCATATTAACATTCTGTCTTTGAATTTTTAATTATGTGTTTGTTTCGTGGAAAAGATAGGGGAGCAAACTCTGGGGGAAAAAACAAACAAACAAACAAACACAAGGCCACGCACAAAATCTCTTTTTTTCCCCGAAGGTTATTGATTAAACAGTTTTGTCTTTCTCATATTAAAATTTCTGTCAGCTTTTTCTCTGTGGTTCTGACAGCCACATAGGCTTAGAAGGTACTGAAGGAATAGTATGTCTTTGACTTTGGACAAGCCTTTTGCCTCTGGAAAACCACCTACTAAATGTTTACAATTCATCATCCTGGAGAATTCATTTGCACTTGTCATGCAACAGCCTAAGCCTGCAATGTGGTTTCTCCAAAATAGGTGCTCTGGGATGGAGAAGACCACACTGAATAGGAATGCATCTCAGACACACATGTATTTTTTCCATGGTTTACACTGCTAATACAATGAAGAGAATTGAGTCCTTCTGCTTCCCTGCTGATAACTTCTGACTGCCAGGTTCAAGTTTCTGCCCCTAAGGAAGGTAGTGGCATACACCTCTGGTGTTCCCCTTGGCTCTCTGCTGGCCTCAGGCAGAATGAAGGAGCAAAACATTTTATTCGGATTTTAGAATCAAATAAAAGGAACAGAAAATTAGAACAAATTGCGTAAACAGTGAATTAGTTCTTTAAGGTGCAAGATAGTGGGCCTGAGAAAAACTTAGGGAAAGTAGGAAAGAACATTAACATAGAGGAAATATTAGATAAGAATATAAAAGAAAAAATATTTTATCCCCTTCAAAAGCAATATAAGATTCTGTTATTCATGCTCATGAAGCCAAACTGACACCTGAAAAATTATCTACTTCCTGAAATGATCAAATGAGGTCATATTTTTCAGCAGGAGTGCTCAAGTGAAAATAGCCTAGTGTTCAGAAGCACTTATCAAACCTCACCGTTACCTTATATGAACACTTGTGGACACCATCAGAGCTTAGGTCATATTAACAATATGTACATCATTGCATGATTTTAGACATCAACCTGTGAAAAGTACTTCTAGTACCAACCTACATCTCTTCAGGGTGAGACAGGCTTTGGATTTTACCTGTACTGCAGTCAAAATTGTCTCCTGAAGTGGCTGGTTTGAGACACACTTCTTTAGAAATACATCTAGGGTGTATAAGCTGAAAGCTTTTTTGTTGTCTAAAAAAACAGCCAACATAAGAGGACATGTGCTAGAAAATATTAAGTTCATCAACTGTAAAAAACTCTAAAACCAGGACAGAAACACAATTTTATTAAGCCCATGAAGAAAAGAAAAAAAAAGAACAAACCGAAACCCAAACCCAAAACAGAGAGGTCAGCCTCACCAAATTAGTGAAGTCTTATGAGTATTGGACCCTTATACCCAGAGCTTTTAAAACTGTATATTCACATCACTAGCCTGGAGTTTACATTCACCCTATGTGGTTATGGAATGAAATATGATCATGTGAATGTAAGTCCCAAAGCAGGGAAGAGAAATAAGGAATACTTCTTCCACCTCCCAATGTTTCATAATATCCCATGACTTCAAGACACTTCTGTGCTTGGGAAGAGGAATTTATGATTTTGTTAATGTTAGAGATTGGCAGCCCTCAAATACAGTTCTCATTTTTAAATGGAAAATTGATGCTATTTAATTATAGTTCCAAGAGACAAAAAGAAGGTATGGGCCAATTTCTCAATTTCTCTTACTTTATGGCAAGCATCTATTTCATGACACCATACAGAATTGCACCCACCAGCCATTGATTTTCTTTGTTAGCTGGACCTGAATGTTCTCATCTGTCACTTCGAAGGCTGTAGATTGCAATGAAATGTTCTTGAAAAATCCTCAATAAAGTTTGTGCAGCTGTTTAATTTCTCATTTGCTGGCACGGAAAAAGCCTACTGTCAAAAAATTCCATCTAAAACACAAACCTCAAAATACTCTAAATCAGCTGATAATAATCTTTACTGATGCTTAAAAGTGCAATAATTTTTATCCAGACAACAATGACATTATGTAAAATTATGTCTTTTTGAGCACATGAACTGGGAGTACTTGAAAGAAAGAATTACATGAATGTGGAAAGCTACAAGAACTCTTAAAAATGCACACACACCATCATCTCACACCACAAATAGGAGTCAGAATGACAATACCATAAATTAAAACAATCCTCAAGCAAAAACTAACAGCCAGGAAATGAGAAACAGATTTAAAATAGAGAACAGAAACCAGAAAGCATGACCACTAATGAGATTCTGCACAGCACTTACAGTAACAAAGGAGGTGACAAATGATAGCAGAGATGTAGTATTAATAAGGAAGCACAAATTATATTTCCTATTTGTGCTGTCTTTCACCTTGTGTAGCGCCAGCAGCCTTACACCTAGAAGAAGAAAAGGAGACATGCATTCAATAATCTTTTACTTTAGAGGGGTGGAAAACTGACACTGGTTTGACAATCAAACTGCAACACATCTCACAGCTGGAATGTGGGTAAAAGGCATGAAACAAGGAAGGGGAGAGGAGGAGGGGGTCAAAGCAAGCTGATATAACCTGCAGAATTACAGAATTAAAATAACATTATGATGCATAGAGTGATGCCCAGCCAGAACAAGAATAATGACTTCAACCAAGACTGCAACATCCAATTTAGTGAACATATACTGCGTGTTAATACAGTGTCATACTCATTTCCTCTTCCCCTAGTGCTGCTTGTATTAAAGGCAGGTTTCCCATATTTCTGTCCAGGATTTCTGTCCAGATAATGCAAACACAGGGAAATTGAGGCATCTGGGATACCTCAGAGCAATTGTACACATGAAATACAGATAACCTGTTTCTGAGAAAAGTCAGGCCTGTAGCACATGTTCAATTAAGTCAAAAGCTTCTAGAGCCCATGAGATTTTGAGTACATGCACAGACCACCATTTCAGTACGTGTTCTGTAAGGCCAACACATCCTGAACAGTTTGTGTACGTGCTTCTTTGGTGGTCTGCACAAGTGCTGTGGACACATCCACAGTTGTGACTTCTTTGCAGCCTGCTCAGAGCAGTCAGGCTATTGGAGATCCACAAATCCTAGGTATAGATTCAAAGCCCTCAAGGAGGCCATATACAATGAAACCTGGGCTTACATAGTGAAATTTATGGGTTATTGATCCCCAGTTTGGCGGAATCTGAATGCAATTTTGCAGAAGTCACATCTAAACAAGGCAAGTGAAGCAACTAAGGGAACAATAAATGAGAAATTCTCAGTTCTCTAAGAGAAAAAAATTACCAACAAGACCTGAACATGAGTTTTAAGTTGCATGATTTCTAAGCAATTTGTAAATAAACTTACAATTCATCAACACAAAGGGTAGAACTTTATACCACTTAGTCTGACCTTGGACTGAACTATGTCTTTTGATTTGTGATCTAAGACAGAAAACTTTTGGTTTTGCAATGTAAGTGTTCTTCTTATGAAGCGTGGTGCATTGGAGTCTCATAACTCTGCACTCACTCTCCTGAAATGTAATCATTTCTGCTCTCACCTTTCTTCTCCTGTCCTAGTGTCTCAATACTCTCTTGACTCATAATGGATAATGAATATGCACTTCATACACAACATGGCAAAAAACATGTATAGGAGATTCCATGCAATATGGAATAAGCACACAAAAAACCTATAAATAGACACAAACACATAAAATCAAATGAATAAATATTATATCATGTTAAATAACTGTAATACAGAAAGTCTACAAAACAAGATACCATAAATGGGATCAAAATACTTATTAGTCTTTAGGAAGATGAAAAACATTTATGCAGTCAGATGCTAATAATGAATCCCATACCCAGAAGCTTTTTGTCTACGTCAAAACAAATCCACCCCAGCGCAATGCTACCTTGACTTCAGTTATATCAGGATTAATGAACCTAATTGGACTACATCATTAATTGGTATAAATGATAACAGATGCCTTTTTGGCGTACCTATTCCTTTACTTTTTGCCTTTACAGTACTTTACAGAAATCAAAAGGCTTGGAGTTTTGACCAAGAAAATGACTTCAATATATGCCTAACTTGATTCATGTGTGAAACTCATGATAACAGTGGAGTTTTTTTTCTATATCTTCCTAAATCAAATATTTTCCTAAACAGAATCTTTCTTTTACAAGTTACAAAACATTTTCAGGACACAAAGCCAAACCATAATGCCTTAAATCTGCGTTTCCTGAATTGGATACTGTGCTGATCATTTGCTCCAAATGAGCAAACATACAGCTGACCTTCTGGCACAAAATAATATGTTTTTGCTATCCCAAGTCCCTACCTATACCTTTTATGAGCCTTTTCTATGTCTTTTAGTATAAACCCCTCTTGTGTTTTGCTAAAATACTGTCCAAACTGAACTATTTTGCAGCAATGTTTAATGCTAACTCAGAAAATGGATAGTGACAGATGTTTATCAAGCACAGGAATCTCTCTTCCTAAATAATGAAAAGCATGAACTATATCTGCACTGTTATGCTAGCTTACAATACGGCTAATGTCTTCAGCCAGCTACATGGCCTTTTTGGTAGCTCGCAGTCTGTGTTTTGTCAGAGCAAACAATCTGGCTCTGCTCCTCTGAGAAACTCGGTGGCTGTGCAAGGCTCCTGCATGGATTATCTCAGCTCCAGCAGGATGCAGCCACCCGAAGCTTAGAGATGCCCCTAACTACCCTACCATGCCAATGCATCCTTGTCCTTGCTTTCTTCATCTACAGCAACATCCTCAGCACTGATAACATAAGGCTGAGTTACCAGCCTTGTCTGTGTTCTAGCAAAACAATAAGAGAGAAAAATATATAGAATCATAGTTCATGCTTGGAGCAAAAGTTTAGTTCTATATAATGTATACCACCATTGGGGGGAAAAAAAAATGGTAATTACATTCCAAACTGTATACTGGAGTATGCATGAAGCTGGGTAGAGGTATTGATTCTGGGGTATATTTTGAAACTTCTCCCATAATATAAGGAATGGACTTATATACACTAATTTGAATGTCATATCCTATCACAGCAGGAGAACTGTCTAGGGACTCTAAGGTTTCAGAGCAGTATTTTGAACTAAACCCAAGCAAAACTATGAGATAGAGTTCATTTTCTTGTTAGTAGCTGATGAATGCTATGTTTAGGATTTAATCTGAGAATATGGTTGATAAAGTAGGAGCGTTTTATTTATTAAGTAGCACTTACCCTGATCAAGGACTTTTCATTCTTTCATGTTCTGCCAGTGCGGAGGGGCACAAGAACCTGTGAGGGAGCAGAGACAGGACACCTGACCCAAACTAGCCAAAGGGGTATTCCATACCACAGCACATCATGCCTAGTATATAAACTGGGGGGAGTTACCCCAAAGGGACAGACTGGTGCTCAGGCTGGGCAGGGTATTGGTCACGACTCGTGTTTTTGTTGGTTTCATCCTCCTCTCTCTGTTACCACCCTTTTCATCCCTATGATGATGATGATATTCAATTTCAATTATTAAAATGTTTTTCTCTCAAAACATAGGTTTTATCTTTTTTCTGATTCTCCTCCCCATCCCATCAGGGTGGGCAGAGTGAGCAAACAGCTGCATGGTACTTAGCTACCAGCTGGGTTTAAACCATGACAAATACTATTAGCATTCTAAAAGAAAATATTGCTTAAGTGTTCTCCTAAATAAAGCTTCATTATACAATTTAACACTTGATCTAGGACTGACCTCTCAAGGAAAATTCAGTTATTTTTCCTCACTCTTCACCTATATATAGTAAGATTCTTACACGTGTGCATAATTAAAAAAAAAGTTTGCAACTGAATTAAGGCTCTGTGCTTCACACTGACCAAATTAAACTGAAGAAAAGACTAGGAAGGGGTCTTTGGTTGCTCCCCACTCCCACTCTGAAGAGGAGTTTTCTGCCTGATCACTGCTGGGGAAAGTTTGATGGTGCTGTTTGTGAGTGCTCACAGTGGTGACAATTCCACGCCTCCCACAGCAGTCACTTTATTAGCCCCTCTGTTGCAACTTAAACCTGTTATTTTTTTTTGCCCTTTCTCCAGCAGCTTTGGATAACAATTTTTTTTTCCATGTTTGCAGTGACATTTTTACATATTTGAGGACTGTCTTCATGTCTTTCTTAAACTTTTTGTCTTCTAGATGGAACTAGAACCAGAACTGACACTGAGCACCAGGTGAGGCTCCAAGCAGCATTCTCTGAAGCTAAAGATTATTTTACTTGCCAGTATTGCTTTTATTCTCAAAAACCACCATGTGTTGTTTGCTTTTAAAGGAAAAATCTATAAACTGGTAGCAGATGACAGAAAATGAAGTGCTATGATTGGTGCTGTATTTTGCCTGTGTTGGGCCTTATTTGAGTTTTGGTTTTGTAAGTCTGAAAACAACAGCATAAGCAGAAGTAAATTCCCTGCGTGGATTGCCTTCTACTCAGAAGAAATGAGAAGAATTTGCAAAACTTGCATTCTGTTTGTCTATTATGAAACAAAAATATTTTGTTGCTGTCATATTGCTGAAGAGCTAGCAGAGCTACAGCCATTCTGCCTAGGTTAACGTACGCTGTAATCCTTTTCTACTGCAGCAGGGTGCCTCTAAGATACACTGACTGCTCTCTGGTCTGTTCCCAGTGAGCAAAAGGTCTCATCTATGTGTATTCACATATGGAAATGAATAGTGTGCAAGTTTCCAGATTTCGGCTTCGGCCTCTGCACCTCTGAAAGTGGATCTGCCTATAACAAAATGTCTTCTGTTGCCTGTCCTTAGCCAGCAGACTTCTGCCCTCTCACTTCTTCCTTGTCTTTTCAAAGTGTAATCTTATGTAGCAAGGAGTGATTGGCCCAGACAGCATGCTTTGACTTTAGAGTCAGTTCAGTCAGTCCCACATGAAGATGGGTACAGTGAAGCTAGAGCATCCCACTAATGGAAATACCTGCTCAGGAATCCCCAGCTGGCCAGTTACATCCAATACTTACTCCTGTGGTGATGTCCACCTGTAAAAACAGAAGTGTGAAAAGAATCTGCCCTGCAATACCCAGTGAAAGCACAGAATTCTTTGTACTCAACTAGGTTTATTTGGGTAAAAAGGGAAAAAAAATAAAGAGAAAAAATATTTTAACTATTTGATTCCTGGATTCAAAGAGAATCAATGCAAACCAGTTCATCCCATGGTACTTACCTTTTTACATTCTCACTCTCATACCAAGAGTATTAAATTTTATTACATTTCATCTGATGAGAACTTCTAAAGAGATAGGAAGTCACTGAACAGTTTTTGGTTATTAATCTGTCAAATACAAAACATCATAGGCTGCAAATATTAGTACAAACCACATACAATATTAAATATACAAGAGACAAGAGGAAAATAGTGGCAACAGGAAACCAAGAAAGCAATGACAGAGCAGAAATCCATCTATATGGTATATTTAAGGATTTCTGACATCTTCGGAGGGTTCATGTGGACTACTTCCCCACGTTACAATTAAGTCAATTCTAGTTACTTTAATTTGTTAGTCTTTCATTTTAAATTTCCTGATTACATGAGTTAAAAGTTTCAGATGTAACAGAGCAGCCTCCTGTGCATTTTAGAACTGCTTACTTAAAATCAAAAAAAGGACAGGATGGGTGCAGATACTAGTGATATACACCTATACTGATAAAGCTTTGCAAACATTGTTTATTCTTCTAACATCGTAACATGTGGGAAATGGAAGGAAATGTGGGAAAGAGCTGGAATAGGGGATTGTAAGTAACTGATAAAAATAGGGGAGAATAGCAAAGAGCATGGAAAAGGGCTATGTGTAAAGAAGCTACTAATCCTCTATTGAAAAGTCCAAAAGAAGACCCCTCTGCACCTTCAGAGGGAAAATAGGAAGTGCATTTTTCAAGTGCAAAAGAAAAAGGTACTGGTTTTGCATGAAAATTTATGCAAACCTGTTCACTGAGGCGATTCACCAGAAACAGGCAGTAGACGACAAATATCTTTTACAAGAACCTTGGAAATTTTAGGCAGTTTCACAGTTTTTAAGCTCTCACTCAGGGTATGGGATGTGTGTTTCTGGTAATTCTGCAGTGAAATTGGACCTTGGCTAACCTTCAGTTACAGTGGCTAGGCTTTGATTTCACACAGTTGGTGGGGAGAAAGCAGGCCTCTCTAGATGGTAAAACCACTTGGACTGTTTACCAGATATGACAATATGGAAGAATCAAAACATCCCAGCTTCCTGGGAAAAAAAATAATGACAGAGGACCAGTATAGACACGCAGTAGGCAGTGGTCAAAAAGGAGGGATGACAGGATCACCTGGCAGTAATCTTTGATACTTCCTCTTGATAGGGCTACAGCTGCCTCCACCAGTGAAACCCCCTGGAGTGGCTGTGACAGAGGATTCTACTCTCCTTTGAGGGGGATTCGGATTACATTTCAAGCTGCTCAGCTTGACTTTACTCCTTAACAGTCACCACACCCAGCTGCTTTTGGAGGCTTCAGGTTTTAGCATTTTCAATTTAAACATCCAAAATGTATACCCACAATAGAAATTTCTGATGTACAAAGTTATCTTTATGATACAGATTTTCACACATATTGTCCTACTGTCTGCCACATACCAAACAGAACAAAATCCATAACAGAGGCACCCATATTCCCAGTTACAAGTCTCCGTGTTGCATGAATGAGTTTGTAACTAGCACAAGTACCTTTTCTCTGCTGCAATTGCACTCTTAATCCTAAGGCTCAGCCTTATAAAAAAGGCAAGTTCAGTAGTGTTTGTAAGATAAAACAAAATTCTGAAACATCTGAATTAAAATATTGTAGGTCTCAAAACCAGCACCTTGAGAAATCCTGAGTCTTACACTATGGGAAGGGTAGTACAGATTGAAAGAACTAGCAGAACAGAAAGACTGTGGGAGAGGACCTAATTGGGAAGAAGTTGACCAAGTGATCTATGCTACTCAAGCACTATATTTATTTAGAGTTCTTAAAGCAGCAGCTGTTGAATCTGACCTGGTCAAATTTATTCTTGCATAGTGTTTTCTGTTTATTCCCAGCATGAGTGAAGGGTAGAGCATATGAATTGCTCATCCCCCATGCTAGAGACTTTGTGCTTTAAAGGAAAGGGCACAGCACTTGTATGGGTAAATATTTATACCAGGAGAGCTATTTTGCTGATATGTTTATAGCTGCATCTAGTATGTTAGATAAAGCTTGATTACATTGTGCCCTCCCTATGCAATTGGTGATCCTTCCTATCTTCTTCCTCTTTGCATGCTTGCCAGTCTTTTCTGCAGTCTCCACTAGAATCCATGTAATTCTGTTCATGGGGTATCCCAGTAAGGGGGTCAGCTTCATTTTCAGGTGTTTATGCTTCTGACAAACCTTTTTAATCATGTGGAATGCTATACAAGGACCTCTTTTATACTGTATTGCCTTGTGATCCAATAAATCCATAGTCTGAATTTCTCTGCTGCCCAGCAACAAACGACATTTCTGTGTCACCTTTTATTAACTCTTTCTACAAGTATCCTACAGAATTTGCTGCAGTATTAAGGCAGAAAATGGTGCTGTTTCTTACAGGGAAACCCATACATACACGTTTTCACTGTCATATGTGTCCCTTCTGTTTTTATTTTGCAATACTTTTGCAGTGCTACGATCCCCTATATTTTCTCTCAACTTTCTGTCTTTTTCCTTCAACTTGAGTCTGATTATTTTGCATTAATGAACATAATTTCAGAGCTTTTTTATATAGTTTGCCTTGCTATTTGAAGGACCTTCTGCAGAATGAGGTTTCCTACCCTCAAGTCCTCATGCATGGTGCTAACTTCACAAAAATGCCTGGTTTTAATTGAGGAACCTTTGATATTTCTGTACTAAGCCACAGACAGTGGAGCTCTCTACTCTGCAACGTGTCTGTCTATTCCTGTTCTGCTCCTTGGCTTCAGGCAACAAACACATGAGAATTTCAATTGTATTTTCACGGAATTTTCATCTGTCTCATTGTTCCAGTGTTTCAGACATTAGTTGCAAGACCATATGTTCCAGAGCATAAATACCTTAATTAAGATGTAGACTTTAAACAATCCCTAAATAGTCTGAAAAGTTCTGAATGGATTTTTTTCTTTTTTTTGAAGTTAGGCAGAACTTCAAGGTTTCAGCTAAAAGGTTTCAGGTTTTGTATATCATTAAAAAAATTAGATTAAGTCTTATTGAAGATTTCAGTTTAGACATTACTTTCAATTTATTGGCATAGGACTGAGTGAAAGAACTTGTTCTGAGAAAATGCTACTCAGTAGACGTGCAGTTTTTCACTGTACAAGAGCTGTTCCCAAACACAACCAGGGCTGAGAAGCGGTCAGTACCATATGAGTACATGGCTTCTTTCTAGATTTGATGGTATATACCCTTATGCCCCCCCCCCCCCCT
>NDXB01013392.1:49319-75548 GCA_002631895.1 Agapornis roseicollis
CCCCCCCTTTTTTTTTCTCCTTTTTCTTTCTGGACAGCATTAATAGCTCTGATTGAAAAAGAATGGATTTGAGAAATCACAAAATAGATCATTGTCTACATGATCCTACAGCGTGTAAGACCTGCAGCTATTTCTTAAAAGTTATTGAAAAACCAAAGGAATTTAGAATCCTGCCAGGCAAGCTTAACTACATGTAGATGGGAATAGGAACTAGTATATGACTTGGACACCGAAAGGCATGAAGGTGGGATCTGTTCCCTGCTTAATTGAAGAAGAAAGCAGAACCATTTTCTCAAACTATCTGCTAACAAGAGAGTGACACAAGAGCTCTCCTGTCAGATCTTCAGCAGGCTTTTTGCAAAAACAGAATCACAGAATTTTTAAAAGGTAAAATGAAATCCCAATGAAATTACTAAATGTAATTAAAAAAGGAGACTAAGGTTATCTAGATTGATCTGTACAGCAAAGAGTTGGTCAAGTTGATGGATCAGATTGAATCTGACCTGATGCATCTGAACTCAGAAATGATTCTAAGATTTTATGGCTTGATTCTGTTGGTAGATTGAATCTCACTAACAAATTAACATACCCAAATTATTGTCATATTTTACTTTATCAGTGCTTCCTCATTATACAACAAGGCACTTGAATTTAAAAAACAAAAAAAGAAAAAAGTCAGGCATTTTATTTTTTGACAATGTACTCATTTAAATACAATAAAGCATTTTAAGGAGTTGTTTCAACATTTTTTTGAAGTATGATACAGAATCAACTGGATGACATAAAATTTAACATCAACCTGTTTTCTTAAAGCCAATGCTTTCTATATATATGATAGCCCTGGAATTTTTGGTTCAGTTTCCTCATGACTCATCTCACACACTGCATTTTATATGGCCTGTGTAGGGAAAAGTAATTCAGCCTTTTGCAGGCTGAAGATCTTAATAAAGACCTGTGGAATTCTGCCCAATGTTTATATCCAGAGTCATCTGTTATCTGTAGTTCAATAGAAAGCATGACTTGGCTACAAGACTCTTTGCACAGAGAAGTGCTCATCCACTTTTTGTTGGCTGTTTTGAAGGCCTTTTCAGGAGCATACATTTTTCCAGTCCTTGGAGGGAATAATTCATCCCCCACACCCTTTTCTAGGGGGAGCTGTCTGACCATATTGTTTTCTTAGGCATTGCATCAAAATTAAACATCTATGGGTAAACACCTGCAATCTATACTTACATGTGGTTCATGGTCAAGTGCTTAATAAATTCAGTCCAATAAAGAGAAAAAAAAAAGCTATTCTGCTTGTATTTCATTTCTATATGTTAAAAGACAAATGTATCTATTTCAGGCTAGTACTTCAGTATCCCAAAAGTCAACAAGCAACTCTTTATGTGAATAACACTTGACTTGTTTTCGAAGAATATTTGACTTTGACTTGGAAGCACTCAGACATTAAGGATGTACTAAAAAGGAAGAGATGAATTTTGAACATGTTATAGAAACCATGTGTGACAGAGTAAAACAAAGGGTGGGTACTTGTTTTGAATAACACTGTGAAGGGCAGTAGAAGTATTTTATGTACAAAGCATACATAAACCGAAAAATGGATCCAGTAGAGCCTACCTAAAAAGGCACACCCCACCAGCCCTATGCTAATCTGGTGGCCAAAATATTTCAAGCTATGTTAAATACCTAGGTGAAAGAGATGCCATGAAATGTGTCAATCCTTCATTTTCTTCTGAATTTATACTGTAAATCTTCTACTAGGTGGTGTCAGAAATAAAGATTGAGGTCAAAGCCTAGAACTCTACTGTAAAACTTTAGAAAATCTTGTTTGTGTCTGTTGTGTAAACCAAACCCAGTAAAAATAAATATCTAATCTTATATCCTGTGCTATTCATGTTCAGTCCACAAAATCACCTCACTATCCATTCTTTATACTGTCCTTAACAAGATTTATGTAAAAAGCCTGACAACAAAGCTATCACAGAGCTTCACCGCTCTCATCTCTGATCTGCCCATTCGACCAAGCATAAGGTATCATCTAGCTAAGTTGCTATTAATTTCAGTTCTAAAATTGTTGAATTCATGGTTGCTTTTCTGCCAAGTTGTAACCCCTTGCTATGTTCAGCTTCAATGCTGATTAGAGCTCAGCTGCATATTTCATCTCTGTTTTGAACAGGGAGGCTGCTACATAGAAAGACCCAAACTTCCGTACCCAGTTCAAGACTCTTCACCAGAGCAGCAAAAATTGTTGTCCCAAGGCCAAGAATAAAATAAATTAACCTAGAATAGATAGGCTTGCTGCCTTGTTGGAAACTGCTGCTCCTCCCTGTCTTATGCAGCCCTGCATGTCCTGATCTATAGTAACAAGAACGGTACTCACTTTTTGCAGGCTCCAGCAGAGTCAGAGGAGGGAGCAGGTTTGTGGTTATACTTACAACAGCTAGCCATGTTTAGCAATGAATAAGCCACTCAGCTGTCTTCTGCATGGCCTTTTCTTGAAGCCATCTCCTTGCCTGCATCTCAGTACTTTCAATACTGATAGTTACTGGGCTCAGTAAAAGTGTTGCAGTCTATTCAGCAACACCTTTGAACTTTGTGAATTTTGTTAGCAGTATACCTTGGCCCCACTGGAATGTCACTCATAAATGAGCAGTCTGTGCACAGCATCCTGTTCAAGCTCTAAATGAGCAAAGAACAAGTAAACTCAGGGATCAGTTTTTCTCAGGTACTTTTAAATATCTGAATCAGTCAGACACTCTAAGAACAGGGAGCCATGTATTGAAAAGCACAGATATCATGTCTTATACTAGGTTAAAACGTATGTATTCCTAGCAAGTTGCAACTCCTCCTATATCACCTGTTTCAAAATCTAGTTGTACTGTAGTCACATCTGTTTTCTTTTGAAACAAGGACAGCTATTGATAAATATGTGAAATCAGTCTTTGAGACAAAATCAAAGACTGACCCAGTGGTTATACATGTGTATTCAACAGTAAGTTATGAGAATGATTCAAGAATGGAATTTTGAAAATTATTAAGGAATGCAATTGGTTTTTTGGTGGTTTTTATTTTCCTGTGTGCTAGGTGATGCTTTCTGGTTACCAAAGTCACCACATGCTTAGGACAGTCTACAACTGGACTGTTTTTTATATAAATGATGACATGAGCCCTTGAAGTGTAATAGTCCTAATTGGGCAATAGTAATGAATGTGGTGGGTAGGGAGAATTGATTAGCTAGTGGGATACCAGTAAATACAAAGTGCTTAATCACAGGCAGACTCAGCACCTTGATCTCCCAATCAATAGCACGTGCAGGTTCAGAGCACACAAGGAAGCCTTGGGTTTAAAGAGAGCATAAAAGGTGCTCTCTCTTCTTTGTTATCTTCACAGTTTGCTGTACTTGTATATCTCATTTCATCCTAGCAGTCAAAAGGCTTTCACAATTTTGTAAATGAAGAAAACACTTTACCCATTTCAAAGAGAAGATATACCAGCTGTTCAGCATCTGAGAGTAGTGTAGGTCTGGGAGTAGAAAGGGTACCATATCTCATTGTAACACTAAGATTTGAGAAAGGGGGATTTTGATAGCCCTTTTAAACCTAAATATGTACTTAATCAAGATAGAGGCTAATTATCCATAACCTGGCAGTAATTCTACAAAGGTTTTGAACGGGCATAGGACAAACATCTACCTTTAACTTCCATCATCACTCTTGGCAAGCAGAAGCACAGTAAAACCTGCAACTGGCCTAGGCAAGAGTGAGAAAGAGGCACAGTTTGGTTTTCTTTTTAGCTAGAGAGATAAAAAGAAAAAATAAAACCCATACGTGAGGCTTATGTTTCAGCCAGCAACCACTGAGCTGTCCCTGCTGTGAACTGATAACTGAGACTGGTAATAGATGTAGCCTGACTCTATCAGCTGTATAGACTTATTGTGCTTGTCTGAAAATAGAAATAAAATCAAGTAGGGACAAAGATGATCCCAAATGAATGCTCAGAATGTACCAAAACCCTTGTGAACTTTGGCCATTGAGTTAATAGAAAACTTGGATACAGACCACCTCAGGACAGGCTTGAAAACACAAATCCTAGCTAACACTATGCTAGCTTAAAGCCTTAGGGTCTTCATTTTGTATCTGTAAATGCTGCTTGCTAACTTCAGGACTGGAAAAAAATAAATTCAAAACCAAAGCAGTATTGCTTTGTATTATTCAAGCCAAAATGCTCCACTAGAAAATAGGTTTTTTGTATTTCTGTGATTATTTTTTATAATCACCTTTGCTCTTTTCTTGTCATACATTGTTACAATTTTTGTCAAGCAACAAGCAGGTTGCCCTTAGTAATTGAAAGATATTTTCCAGCCTAAGAGAGCTGCCTGCTTGCACATCCAGCCTTGAGCTGCTGCCTGTGCTAGTGAAAGACTGCGAAACAAAGAGCCACAGCCATTTTGCAGCTGGGATGCATGGAGCTGCTCATGAACTAGGAATTCATAGAAATAACATGTCCCATCTTAAGTCACTTCTGTATATTTAATACTGCTTCTCAGAACTGACAGAAAAGCTATGGAAGACTTTAACAACAACAAGTTAATAATTCCCAAAGGCTGAAAAGCAATAGAAGTGATACTTTTCCCTCCCAGCTGCCTTATCTTTCTTATCCGTATTATTTTTCCTTGGGATAGGAAGCCTAGTGTGTTCCTGCAGGTTTCCTGCAGCTGCTTTTTCCATTGTTGCCCAGCTGTATCGTTGTCTGTGGGTTGGTGCTCTTATGAACATTCATCAAGCACTTTCCATCTCTCCTCTATAAATCCATATAATCATATTCTATTGCTACATACGGTGAAAAAAATGCATTGCTGTCTGAGTGCAATGTTACATGCGGTATCTCCAGAGCCTTTGGAGCTTAGAGGGACCATCTGATGCCTGCAGAGTCATGGCAAAGGAAAATGTTAAGACTGAGACTGAAGCAAATAGAAAGAATTAATAAAAATAGTGACTGGAAACAAACAAACAAACAGACAGACTGAGATTAGGGATAACAACAGGGAAAAAAGCGAAAGAGAAAAACTTTAACTTACCATGGAAACTATTGTTGTGACAAATAGGTAAAGCTCTGTCAGCTTTACCTTTTTAAACCCTCTATTTACAAGAATTGTATAGTTCAGATGTGGAAAGTCTCTGAAAAGTGGCTTGCAAGGTCTCAGGAAAGAAGCTTTAAAAAGATATTTCATTCTTAAGTACAAGACTATAACTGTTAACTAATTTTAAGAGCCATGTTACAAAATATCAGAAAAGCTTAGCACATACCTTGAATCTATGCTGGAGTTTTATTCAGAGTCTTTTCAAGAGCTCAAAATGCAGAAGAGGCTATTTTTGATCAAACAGGTAAAGATTGATATATACATCCAGCTGCATTTTTTTTGTTGGGGGCTATACATTTCTTGAATAGGGAAGAGGGAGATAAAAGTCACTGAAGTTTCTTTACCACTAGCAGGGTATTTTGTAAGCAAGGACAACTCTCAGACCATCAAATGTGGAAGCGCTCTTTGACTGTCACATCCTCAAAGTAATGAAAATTGTCTCTGAAGTAGGAGTGAGTATCTGTTCTCTGGATGGATGAAAACAGCGTCTAGAATTCAGCTCTATTTACAGGTAGTCAAAACTCCAAGTCTGAAATTTGCTACCTGCAAATATTTTGAAGTATTTTCTTAAAAATAGGCATAGCAAATAATCCCGCCAACAGTCACTCAAATACTCATTTAGTATTTGCAAATAGACTATTTGCAAAGACAAAACACAAAGTGGACATTATAGCAGAGCAAATGAAAAACATGTCTATTTAAGAAACTGCAGGCTATAGTAGGTCCACTCTCCTGTCCTTACAGGTTCGTGACTGTGTTTTGCTCAGTCTTTTTGATGGAAGTTGTTCAGGTAGTCCTCTTTTTTAATTTCTTTTACCCACTCACACCATATTTTTAGCAAGTGATGACTGTGTGAAAATATTTATATTTCTATTAAGCTTAGTATGCTCATAAGACCATTTAAAGATTCATAGGGACTCTTGGGGGCAAAGAGTGTAGAAATTACTACTTAGGCACAAGGAGCTAGAGTTTTGCTCATCACCAAACAGAATGGAATCAAAATTTTTAAAGCCTTGGAACCCACATACTTGACCACAAATCTAAATCCCTTCTTTCATTTATTAAAAAACTCAGAATGAAAACAGACTAATGAAGTAAAAGTAGTCATCTTCCCTCAGGTTTTTATTTGTTTCAATCTAACCTTCTACTGACATATGCACCAGTGACCTTTAGACCTGAATAATATTTAAAAAAAAAAATGCAGATTTGTATTCTTAACACTGTAGCATAAGATGCCCTAATATGATACAAACTACTGACATATAGGTCATCAGGGAAAAGAGAAAGTGTTTTCTGCATGGGTTGGAATCATTGAACTTTCCGTGAGTAGTTTCAGTATCAAATTCTGTTCAGACCTGTCCCCATTATAACCATCCAGCTGTGGTGCAAGAGGTGTTAATTTCTTGATGGAGATATTCCAAGGCATATGGAACTGGGAAAAATTGCTCTGTCCTATACAGGCTTTGGCATACAATGTTTCTGAACATGTCACCGTGATTAAAAAAAAGGGAGAGAAATTATGCTGAACTGTCAGATGTCACCGGTTCACTGCCTGCACTGGCCAGGATTTGTTCTTGGAGGACGAGCTGGGAGATTTGCTTCTGGCAGAGGTGCCTCTCATAGCACAATGCCATGAAAGGCAGAGCACAGCAGCAAGCATTTTGGGAATGGGGCAGTTTTAAAGATTTGGGCCTGTGGGCTTCTGTTAAGTAATATTACTTTCTCCTTTTCTGTTGGATTCAGTGTTGTGATTATGGGAAAGAAGGGATATATGAAGTCATACTTATTGGAAAACTGTTATTTGTGTTCTCAGAGTAGTCTGGTCCACAAATGAGATAGGCTTGAAAAGCTGGAAAACTAATTTTTGATGCTTTACCCATTTGTGCAGAACTGCTGGATACAATTTCCTCGTTATTTTCACAACCCAGTTATATCTGGGCAGGTGAGAACCTATCTAATGTTATTGACTTTAGTGACCAGTTTTCAGCACCTTCACATACACACAGACCTCCTCTGAAGAAAAGAAGAAATGAATTGTATACTGCCTTAAGCTTGGATCATGCTTCAAACCTGCCATGTCCAAGATGGATGAAAATAGAACGTAATTCCAGACAAATCAGTTGCTTTTTTTAAATTCAGAAGAAGTTTTAATTACACTGATAAAATCCTGCTTTGTGAATGGATCTCACCTCCAGCTCCACCATAGATGTTACAGTATGTACAGGAGTGAAGAATCTGGGAAAAATAGGCTCTTTTACTTAAACTACATGCAGCATAATGCCTAGCTACAAGAGGTATCAAGAACATCACATATACATATATATGTATAACTTTAACGTACGTGTTCATGCCGTATGACCTTGCTGTAAAAGAACCCAAATTTTTGTAAATTGCAACACTAAAACCCATAATTCTTTGCTTTTGCTGTTTTGTCATAAGTATCAAATGTATTATAAATCATCTAACTTACTGCATGTTCATGTCAAAACCTATAGCTATAAAAAAATATAGCAATATGATTGACAGCATGCTTTTGAATGTAATTAATACAATGAAAACAAAATGTGAAATACTGTGGTTGATTCTGTGTGTGTTCATATGTTCATGCTCAATATGGTAACAGCACTACATCCCAAGAGTAAAAAAGCTACTATTCAAAATATTGGTTATCCAGCTTCACCAGAATATAATTGGCCCTCAGGGAGTACAACATAGAGTAACAAGTAAAATACATAGAATAGTAGAAAATGACAGTAGAAAGTTAATAAATACAATTATTTTAAAGTATTTAGAATAATGACTGTGGAAGCCAACACTTCTTGTTTTGATAAAAATAGGAAATAAAATTTCAAATCTGTCTTTTTTAACATGGTTATAAGTGAAAAATAAAACCAAATATAAATAAAGCAGTGACTTATCCACAGATACTCACACTGTATGAAAAACCTAGTTTTCATCAATTATATTTTGCAGTTACAAAGAAAACAAAATCATCTGAGCAAACCAGCTGTTTATACTCAGTGTTTCTATGGGTGCTTAATGACTCTGTGTAAGACAACAGGGAGTAGGAACAATTTTATCTGCTTAAACAACTATGGGAGTGATTCAGAATGACTTCCTGCACCTGGGTCAGAGCAATCCCAGGCACAGCTACAGGCTGGGCAAAGAGGAGATTCAGAGCAGCCCTGCGGAGAAGGACTTGGGAGTGGTGGTCGATGAGAACATGAACATGAGCCAACTGCAGTGTGTGCTTGCAGCCCAGAAAGCAACCGTATCCTGGGCTGCATCAAAAGGAGCATGGTCAAAGGAGGTGATCCTGCCCCTCTACTCTGCTCTTGTGAGATCTCACTTGGAGTATTGTGTGCAGTTCTGGTGTCCTCAACATAAAAAGACATGGAGCTGTTGGAAGAAGTCCAGAGGAGGGCCACGAGGATGATCAGGGGACTGGAACATCTCCCATACGAAGACAGGCTGGGAAAGTTGGGGCTGTTCAGCCTGGGGAAGAGAAGACCATGTGGAGACCTCCTAGCAGCCTTCCAGCATGTGAAGGGGGCCTATAGGGATGCTGGGGAGGGACTCTTCATTAGGGACTGTAGTGACAGGACAAGGGGTAACGGGTTCAAACTTAAACAGGGGAAGTTTAGATTGGATCTAAGGAAGAAATTCTTTCCTGTGAGGGTGGTGAGGCACTGGAATGGGTTGCCCAGGGAGGTTGTGAGTGCTCCATCCCTGGTGGTGTTCAAGGTCAGGTTGGACAGAGCCTTGCATGGCACGGTTTAGTGTGAGGTGTCCGTACTTATGGCAGGAGGGTTGGAACTAGATGATCTTAAGGTCCTTTCCAACCCTAACTATTCTATAATTCTATGATTCTATGACTTCTCNGTACTTATGGCAGGGGGGTTGGAACTAGATGATCTTAAGGTCCTTTCCAACCCTAACTATTCTATAATTCTATGATTCTATGACTTCTCTCAATTCTTTTGAAGGTACTGAAGAACAAGAGTGAAAAACGGTTTTGCTGAATGCTTTAAGGATGGAGGGTTTCAGAAAATTATGAGGTGTATTATGACAACTGGCTCCAGAACTCCATTTCTGAAGTTCTCATTCATGGGCTTATAAGATACATGTTTATGATGGTAGCATCCAAAATACTGTCATCATCTGTGCTGCTGCAGTGCTGCTCCTGCCAGGTACTACATGACAAAGAGACTTTTTGCACACAAAGTGTTCATAATTAACTTAATGATGAGAGGCAATAAGCAGATATAACAAAGTGAAGGAGCTACAGGGAACTGAAATATTTCTGAACAACAGCTGTATGACACTCACTGCAGTCACAGCAGCCAACTGCCACCAAGTGCTCCAGAGGCATGTCAAAGCAGGCAGATCTGAATGAGAGATTTAAGAGAGGATAATGCATTATGTCTGNTGAAATATTTCTGAACAACAGCTCTATGACACTCACTGCAGTCACATCAGCCAACTGCCACCAAGTGCTCCAGAGGCATGTCAAAGCAGGCAGATCTGAATGAGAGATTTAAGAGAGGATAATGCATTATGTCTGGTGATTGCTGTAGTTTCTACAGAGATTCTACATCTCTTAGGTAAGCTTCAGTCTCTCAGGTTATCGAGGACAGCTGACAGGCACCAAGGCATGAACAAGTGTAAACAAGAGAGAAGGGACACCACTGTAAGAAGACCAAAGGTAATGACAAAACAAGGGAAAGAGAGACAAACAGAAACAAGAGCTGTAAAAGAAGGAAAACTACAGCAAGAAGGCAGGCAAACAGAGCAGGAAGGATCTGCAGAAAACATTCTCCTGGAACTGAATTATTAAGGCTGTTTAAACACCTTTTAGGTAAAATATGATTTGATGGTACAAGTAGTACTGTGATCTATGAGTCTAAAAGTCTGCCTTGTTGATGGCAGGTGTGGAGATCAGTAGAGTAAAAAAATTAACATTTAAAAATACATAGAGGGATTACTATTACACTTGCAGTGCCAGAGACTTAAAAGTTAGAAAAAACCCATCAAAACCAAGACTGTCTGTGCAATCTCAATTCAACTGCTGGAAGCAGATGTGATCTTTTATTATAAATTCACAGAAGCAAATTTTTGTCTTGTCGTGACTTCTGCTGGATCCCCTGTGTGACCCATCTGTGTGGCCTTACAAGTGTTCAGATTGAGAGGAAAACAAACACACTATGTGGTGCAGCTTAGGAAGTATTCACAATGAAATGAGTTAAGGTGGCTTGTGTACAATATCCCTTTAAGGTAAATGTTGTCAATTTTAACAACAGCAACAAATTATCCACTGGTATCTATTGTTCTGTTATTAAAAGTAAGCTAAGTACTAACTCTCATCATAGTATTATAATTAAAAGAAACCTAAGTGTTATGCTTTTTCTCAAAATAGATAGCATTCACTTGATAACAGTAAGCATAACCACATTCAGCTTTAAACACAATTAATTATCCATCACTCCCACATCTTATGCTGTTAATGGCAGTATAAATACAATCTTCAAAAGCATCCAGTGATGGCAGTCTGAAGGCTGTATCTTTGCTTATCCAAAAATAACAGAAAACTACCTTTTATATAATTCCAAGTGCTCTACCCTTTCTAAAAATTGTATGACTTCCTCCTATCTGCCCCTTGTTAGACAAAAGCCATCTGTCTTAGAAGTTTTAATACACCCTGCACTTCAGGAAGACTTGTTTTTCCAAACAGCTAATGTGAGCTCATTATGTTGAATTATAATAGTTAGTTCTGCAATGCAAAACTGTCTATAATATAACTCGATATTGCTGTATTGTATTGACATAAAGTACTAAAACAGGAAATGTAACTGATGGGTGTAGTGTTGAGCTTGCTCCTGGGAGGTCTAACAAGTGATGGATGTCCTAAAGGAACAAGAACAACAGAGGTTAAATAAAGGCTCAGGTTTTTGTCCTGCAAAATAGCTCTAGGAAACAATTATTTCTAATGTTGGCTGTCAGGCACCAAAGGAGCACAGGGACTACCAAGCTGAAGATGACCAGAGAATAACACTAAGCTTTGCTCTATTACCAGTGATATACTCAGACATTTAGGATGAAGATACAAGGTCCAGATTACATAATTTCTAGGGACAGAGGGCATATTTCTCCTGACCTCAGCCACTCCACTCATGCCGTGAAATATGAGGGCACTCTTTGTAATTTTCATCTTGATTACTGTAACAGCAGTCTCCATCCTCATGTATATTTACAATTTTTTTTTAACAAATACAATCTACATTTGTAACTAATGTGATTATTAAGGCTCAGAAAAGATAACCATTAGAAGGTTGCAGCCAAAAAAATTGCAACAACCCCCCAAAACCCATGTCTGAACTTAACTTAAAAGAAATCTGAATTTGTCTCATTTTAGCAGTATGTTCATTGCCTCAGCTTTCTCTGCAAGTAGGTGGATTATCCTCTTCAACACAAATGGCATGCCAGCCCCTCCAGAATCTCACAGTAATGCTATATTCCCCTTGAAGCCAAAGGGAAATTCCCTCATGAGAGTCTTTGCCATAGGCCCATCAAGTAGCAGTTCCATTCCTTCCCTGTTATGGTCCCAAGGCTTTCTCATTCACTTTACTGGCTCCAACTGACCAAACCCTTGCAACTTGTCTCATGCTCCAATCCCATAGCTAGAGATGCTTTTGAAAGTTCTCCCATAACCCCCCATGTTCAACATGTTTCTTCTGTCCCATGGGAGCTTTTTTTAAAATCTTTGTGACTTGAACTTGTGTTTCCTCTTCCCACACTTCTTTACAGGGAACTTTTCCTAAATCTTTTCCCAAATACTTTTGCTCATTAAGGTAACCTTCCTGATTCTTCTCCCTGTTGAGAGAATAATCATAATTTTCTCTGAATCCCATTAGTTATATTCAGATTGTTTTTTCCATGACTTCCTCAGCCTTAAACTCTGCAATCTGATTTTACTGCTGGTTTAGACTCCACCTGCTGAATGGCAGTTCCAGGCTACTAGACATCATTAGAAGTGTTCTTTCTAAATAATAATCTGAGGTGTCTATGGACTGGGTAACAAAACCACCAAAACACAGTTGCTTGGGAAAGAAAAACAGAGTAAGGCAGTTTTGGAGCAAGATTTGCCAAGCCCAGTCATACAAGACACATGAAATAATCTAAAAAGTTTAGTGAACACATTCCTGTTTATAACCTAATCTGGTAGACATGCAGCTGTTTCTATATATGAAAGTAAATAACATCACTGGGAAATCAAACAAGAATCATGAATCTTCCAGTCTATTTTATGCTGGACCCTTGAAGAAAATATACAACGAAATAAAACATACTTATTTAGTAATGTTTCACTGGTTACTCTGTGTATTCTTTACATTTCCATGTTTATTTTTACTAGATCCAGACATCTAGTCATGAAGAAATTTTTATATATGTATATATATATATACTTTGGACAGACAATTTATAAACTTTAGAAATATCCTTTGAGCGTGACACGTCAAACTTATGACATATATCATAGATAAGCTAGAAAAGTAACATAAGTTAATAGACATCTGCATACTCCAAAAAATGATGAAGAGGAGCTCACACAACATGTAAATGTTACATGTAAGACATCATAGAATTCATCTTCTCTATCGATAGGTACTATACTAAAGCAATGCCACCTGGCTCTGACATGTGCCTTTAATAAATTCCTAACTGTCTATGAATTCTGCAGTTTTCTGAAGTCTGATGACTTATAATTTACCACAACTGAAAGCACAATGCACAGAACTAATAAAACTGACCAAGAAGAAAAAATTCTAATAACAGAAAACATCAATGAATGTAGCAGAGTTGGTTGACACTAAGACACTTCCCAGTTGGTCCTCAGATCATTTGGATTGCTAATTCACCCAAGGAGTGTTTGGTAAAGAACTAGTCTTCAGAGGAGTGAAAACTCTTCTTGGCCTGAGCAGCAACCTGCATGGTCAAGATTTGATAATCCAGAAGAAAAAACTTCTCAGAAATGACTGCTCCTGTGTTCTGGCCGATAAAAAGATTTGTAGTAGAAAGATCATAGTCAAAAGCTCTTCAGCACAGTAAAGAATAACAAAGAACAAGAAAATTTCTTACAAGGAATTATCTTTTCTTTTTTTTTTTTTTTTTTTTTTTAAATTCTGATTCAATTATAGTTACATTATTTATTGAAGTAATTGGGAATTTACTTCAATAAGGTAATTACTGTATTGAAGACAGTGGGAACAGATAGTGTGCTGTAATCTATATACTTGATGTTCTCTACACACATCATAAAAGNCTTAGAAAGTTCATTATTCAGATTTTCCAGACATTGATTATCCCTGTGTATTTATTGCTCTTACAAAAGAGGGATGCTGTCTAAAGCACTGAAGATGCCAACAAGGAATTTAAAGTTATCTTTATTCAAGTTAATTCCAATTGCCAGTCACTGTGTTTTTTACCACCAGTGTGCATCGCCAGGCAACTTCTTGAATTTCAAAACCATGAAGTTTCTTATAGATATATAAACAACACAGAAGTATGGGACACAATGAGTTGTGCCACAGCTCTGACTTGCAGCTGGCCTAAGTGGATGGCTGCATTAAGTTGCATTTCAGATATTCCACTGTGAAAATTCTACCATATTTTTCCCTAGCAGCAGAGAAAACAGGTCAAGAATGTCATTTCACACACACTCATACACGCACGCACACATTGCTGACTCAGGAGCAGATTTAACTGAAGTGATAACCAGGGGGGAAATTGCAGTTAGTTCAAATCAGAGGGAAAGGAACTAAACATCAAAAAGTTGGAAGCACGTGCAGCTTCAAACCATTGTTTCAGGCACTCTCACAAAAGCCGATTAGATGCAAACACAGCAGGTGTAAAACCAAAATCTACTCTTAATGGCTTTGTTAGAAACTTAAGCTTTTGTTTGAAGAAGCTTTAGTATAGGTCTCATGCTGTTTCATGGTTAGGGTATTTCCTCCTAACGTAATATGTCAGGCATTGATAAGTTTGTTTTAAGTTGTATATAATTAAAGCACTAAATAGAACACTGACATGTCTGTGATCTGAAACACTTCTTAATAGATGAAGTGTATGTGGGGCTGTGCTACAGAAAACATGAATATAATAAAATAGAGGTCAGCTAAGATCCTTTGCCCTCAATGAAATTACCTGTTTACTTTAAATCATGCATCAGCATTAAAATTGCAGGGAGAAAGCACCCTTCCTCCCCCCAGTACTGAGACAGATGGAATAGACCTCCAGCTGGAGACTTCTTGTCAATGTTTCTGTGGATGGAACTGATATCTCCAGAAATTAAAAGCTGTATCTACTCATTTTTTTTTGCTCTTGTGATAAGTATGCTAATTGGATAAAACAAGCACAGACACTCGAAAATACATTGCTACAAGATATACTGTTTAATACCCACTCTAGCAATGAAAATTATTCTGTTTGTGCTAGAAAAGAGAAGCCAAGGAGAAAGGTCATTATCTTGTGTCTGCAGCTTTCATTCCTAATATGTGATTCTCATTTCTCAGTAAAGGGAAAATCAATACTCTCTTTAAGTTGCCTCGGATTCAGAAAAGATAGAGCTTTTACCGACTGCATAGTAGTGATTTAGAATGATCATGAGATACATTATGCAATGCTGTTTTTTACAAAGCTCTGAGGTTTATTTCAATGTCTTTAATTGTGCTTTTGAGTCTTGTCCTGACTAGTAAAATTAAAAAAAAAAAAAAGAAAACATTTTCTGTACTATGATTTTTTAGAAGAAATTTAACTCCTTCTATTATGAGCTGCTTCTTAACACCTTACTGTTCTCCTCAGTTCTTATTTAGGTGAGATATTTTACCTGCAAAGCTGGAATGTTAAAGGCAGACATGGTATCCAGGATTTCTGACAATAATAAAGAAATACTTATCAGGTTCATACATTTATTAGGGTTTACCTACCAAGAAACTATATCTGTAACAGAGACACACAGGTAATTAGCTCCTTTTTTCCCCTTTTTTAATTATAAGATCAGTTTCTCAACCAACTAGGTCAAAAGGACTGAGAAAAACAACTAATTTATTACTGAAAAATGTATCAAAATAAAAATAAAACAAGGTTTAGGTTTATTATATCGCATAAAGAAATGTTACTTATATTCTGGAAAAGCCCTGAAAACCAGCAACACACCTGAACACAAACATGAGGAACAATGGAGTCATAGACTGTGGAGTAGAAGCCCTTACTGCCAGATGTGAAGGAACAATGTGCTCACTGTAAGTATGAGGCTGGAGTCAGCATCTGGAGGTATAATCACTTTCTAAATTAGGACATGGCATACTCCAGCATTAGTAGTCATCAACAAAGAGTTAACAAAGAGAAGTGAAAGGATGTTTCTCATAAGAAGAAACCTCTTGCAAAAAATATCCTTGGGCTTAAAGAGATCAGTATCATCCCTGACATCATAAACTCAAACGTTCAGCACTAAAACCGCAAACCCCATCTCTTTGGCATAAGGTTTCCATCTAAGCAAACACATTTAAACATGTATGCAAACTTATCTTTAAGCATGTGTTTGAAAGCTCTGATGCATTGTGCACCAGGAAAGAAACTATGTCAAATCTGGTGAGCAGCTTCTTCCTGTATTTGCTGGGGCACGCTGTTCTTAAGGCTGAACAACACCCTGCATGAAAGCTATTATCTACCACTTATGAGGTATCTCAGATCTGGATCCAAATTCTGATCCTGACTCATGAGCTCATAACAATAGGATTCCGTAATTTCAGCTTCAAATTCCAGGTTATAAATTACCTTTTCCATACTTCCTGTATTTTTAATTTCTTCCTTTCATTCTTTTTAATGTAGAACACAGAATCTTAATTTGGTATATGTAAAAAGTTAAAAAAAAATATCTGTTGCCACCTGCTCCTTTCACCTCACCATCACTCACTAAAGACACCATCTGGGAGCGACTAGCAACCAGAGCAGGGAGTGAGCAGTCCATATGTTAAAATTTTAAATTTGACAGCCCTATTCTGGCCTTTCCATCACCCACTGTTTTCTTATTCCATGAGTTTGGTACTATAACAGCCTCTGCAACATTTGCAAGGTCTAAATCATTCTTTTTTCATTGTGAATGGATCTTTATTTTAGGGTAAATCTTTCATTTAAGCTGAAATCCAACAGTTTCTGTCCACTTCCAGAATTATTCCTGAAATTTAATGTGAAAAAAGGATGAGATGTTTAATTATCACAACCTGTGGCAGTTACTGTACAGCTAATGCATTAAATTATTAGACTAGAAAGAAAGCACTGTTCTCTTATTTTTATGTTAGCTTGGGAATGTGACAGAACTTGGGATATTGTTAATAAACTTTACAAGACCAGCAAGAAACCTAAATAACTTTTTTCCTCTCCTTGTTTCAACCCCAAAATTCCACCTTGTGGATTTGCCTTATCGTTTCACATACATCAAAAGTGTGGTAAGACTCTTAACCCAAAACAAGGAAAAAACTTTTAAAAAACCAAAATATGTTTATGTGTAATCCAAAGGAAGATACTGTACCTGAAATGATGTTTGCTACTTGCTTACTATCCCTGTACCCAATTTTCAACAGACTAATTCATCCTGTAATACTGAAACTTCTAGATGCATACCTCTGTAAAGATTTTTGTGTGTATTCATGTAGAGGACATTATAAACTAAGCTCAAGCAGATGGAGCAAAAATAACTTGTGAAAAAGGCCAGACACACAAACTTTCATATGCACAAAACCAAAGCCAGACTGAAGCATTCCACTGAATATCAGCATTTATATTTATCTTACTAGCATTTACATTTAGTATCAGCATGTACATTTATCTTTTGAATAGATACATTTGCTTACAAAGCAGAAAAGGGTTCTGTAAGACCATTCATGAAAGGTTTAGGCATTACAAGACTTTACTATTACATAGTGAATAAAACTAGCGCCCAGTAAATCTTTGAAACCAAAGTTATATTAAGCATTTATTTTAATACAAACCATGCAACTACACCTGATAAAAGCTTCTGAATTCTTTTGTACTCCACTCATAAGCCTTTCAAGGTTGTTCAGTGCCAGAACAAATATTATTAATGCAACTCAGAAAGCGTTCTATCCAGACAGCACAGTGGGTATCTCAAGGGTGTGCACAAATTCAAGGAAATAGGAAAGATGAGACTCATCAGAACACCTGCTGGAGAAACACAACTCACACTTAAAGAGGTCCTGTGCATTTCTTGGGCATTATCATTTGAATGTTCACTTTGTTGATAGTTTTCTAAATTTTACACTTCTCTTCAGTCTTAAGAATGTATTGATAAAGTATCTGATCAAAATATCCATTACTGCAAGCCAACATTTAAGTGGGTAAGCATCATCTTCAAACCTCTGGGTGAAGATAAAATTCAGCACCCTTTGCCACAGAGAGAGGGTTTACTTGGAGATGGCTTTATTAGAAGGCAGCATTAGGCAGCAATCAGCACTATTGAAAGAGTTATTTCTTTTAGCCACAGAGTTCTGAGATTTACAGTTGAAAAAGTAGATACGTTATTTCAGTCAGAATCTACCCAGTAAAAAACATGTATTTTATACCTGCTCTCCCTCCTCCACTCATATTTTAGAACTCTACTAGTGTGGCTGCCAGCTGTGACCAGATTTAACTGTTTGGCTCCCTCACTGAATGGCTGGATCACATCCAGGGCTTCTTATTTACAAGACTAAAACAAAATTCAGTTCCATTTTGTTTGTATACAGGTGCTCAATTAGGGGAGATCCTACAGGGAAACAATCTTTTATCTGAACTATAAAAAACATTGATGTTTTTTAATGTGAGAAGTCAGCAAAAAAAGAGAGGGTGCCTTATATTAGAAGGAAAAGTAGTAGTGGAGTCAGGAGTTTCTCTGATTCAGTGCACTTTCTTCAAAAAGCACTTATTAATCCCAGGGAAACACAAGGAAAGGCAATATCTACTCTCAGTTTCAAGCATTTTTCAGCCAGAAAGTTTGCAGTTTTGCTTTCTGATAGCTTTGCTGCATTCCTACAGACATCTTCTAAACCCTCATGAAGGCAACCCCTCCAATCACTTCTGCTTCTTCTCCAAGTGGGAATGAAAGCCTGTGACTTTTAGTTATATCCTTCTTCAGATGAAAGAGGAGAGCTGCGCTGCTTTCCCAAGTCATGTGAATCAACTGAAACAGTGACCCTGAATATGTTTGTATGTTTGTTTGTTTGTTTGTTTTTTTTCTGCAAGGTGTTTTAAAGAGCTTTATTGGAATAACAAACAAGCATTAAGCAGGAATTCAGTCTTTTTCTGGGCACAACCTTTATAANACTGAAACAGTGACCCTGAATATGTTTGTTTGTTTGTTTGTTTTTTTTCTGCAAGGTGTTTTAAAGAGCTTTATTGGAATAACAAACAAGCATTAAGCAGGAATTCAGTCTTTTTCTGGGCACAACCTTTATAACAATTGCAACTACTGATCCAGTAATTGATAATGGAAGAGTTTTCCAGTTTTGTCTAGGTCCTTTCCAACCTTTTATAGTCTGGACCTCCTAGCAGCCTTCCAGTATCTGAAGGGGGCCTATAGGGATGCTGGGGAGGGACACTTCATTAGGGACTGTAGTGACAGGACAAGGGGTAACGGGTTCAAACTTAAACAAGAGAAGTTTAGATTGGATCTAAGGAAGAAATTCTTTCCTGTTAGGGTGGTGAAATGCTGGAATGGGTTACCCAGGGAGGTTGTGAGTGCTCCATCCCTGTCAGTGTTCAAGGCCAGGTCGGATGAAGCATTGGGTGTCATGGTTTAGTGTGAGGTGTCCATGCTTATGGCAGGGGGGTTGGAACTAGATGATCTTAAGGTCCTTTCCAACCCTAACTATTCTATGATTCTATGATCACCTTCGACCTGCTGGTCATGCTCCTTTTGGTGCAGCCCAGGATACAGTTGCTTTCTGGGCTGCAAGCCCACGCTGAAGCTGGCTCATGTTCATGTTTTCATCGACCACCACCCCCAAGTCCTTCTCTTCAGGGCTGCCCTGAATCTCCTCTTTGTCCAACCTGTAGCTGTGAACCCAACCTGTAGCTGTGAAAATTTTACAGAAATTATGTGTTATACCTCCAGTACCACAGGTAAAGGTGTTAGAGGTGTTATATTGGTACCATAAGGAACAGCTTCATTGAGGTAAACATGATACTTTCATTTTAAAAAAGAATTCTCAAATATTAGTGATGCATTTATTTCAAGCTGCTCTGTACTGGAGCTGAGCTTAAAAATTAATGACTCAGCCAAACATTATAAATTCCTCACTAGGACATTTCAGTGATCCTTAGGCTGATAGGTGCGCCAGTTCTTTGCACATGCATGAATCAGCCCACCAGCATCTTTTCTTAATTTTTTTTTTTTTAGTGAAAATTAATACAAGTGGACCTTTTTCCATGGAATAGGTGACCTCTTTGTTGCAGAGCTTGAAAAGTGCTTGCTAACAATACCAGGAAAATGGAAGTTAAGTATCACTCTATTCCTGAGACAACTTTGATGCAAAAAGTGGTGGTCACAGTTTTGGCTTCATCATTATGGGTAAAGCCATCCAGCAACGCAGAGGAGTAATATGAACAATACTGCAGCTCTGATGCCAAGAGGGCATTCTTGCTGCTGCCACACCTTTCTGCTTTCTTTATGAGAAAGGACTGAGTTAAAGTAGAAGGGGTGCTTTCCTACACTACCTTGAGTTTTACCCTTGGATATATAGAAATTACCAGATACATGCACCTTCATTCCTCCCAGAGGAGCATTCCTGCTGGCTTAGCACAGCAGGAAAACAGCAGAGTAAGGTATAGGATGCGTCCTCCTGGTAACCCTGCATAAGTATGCTGATCACCAGGAAGTGCCAGTCAAGAGACACATCCAGTTTATTTTTACAGATAAATATATATTTTATACTTCTGTTACCTTTTATGCGCTTCCTGGAACATGCAGAGACTGCTGATGCACTCAGCAAAGGCAGAACATGGCCAAAACAGATCAGGCAGGTAACCATAACTCCTTGGTGTTGCAACCAACCATCCCTTGCCTTTCCAAACTCTGTGACATTCTTTCAGCACTGTGTGGTTTTTGGAAGATGAACATGAGATCTATATGTATAGCTGTCAAAACTTCTGCAATGAAGATTTTCTTACATTTACTTCTTGCAAGACTACCTCAGATTTCACTGATTTTTTTGGGAGCTTTTCCACTGCATTCCCAGCCCTGTATGTTACTCTCCCTATAGTCTCTGCATAAAATTCAGTTGTGTGTGAAAGGATAACAGAAGATAGAATAAAAACTGCTGCTGAGGGAAGACTTTTATTCATGAAGAAAGAGCTGGGATGACAATGTTGTAATATCTGCTGCATATAGAAATATAGTTTTTAATATTCCAGAAAGATTTCAAGCAATTTAACACTGTTGTTCCAAAGCTATGTTTGCAAATTATATAGAAACAAATGAATGTTTTGTTTTGTTTTTTTTTTTCCAGACAGTTAAATTCACTATAAGATTTTGTTTCTCAATGCCAAGAATAGTTTGAGTTTTTTTCTTTGTTCATTAACATTTGTCCACAAAATTAGTGTGAATGATTAGTCTAGAATATAATATCAGTCCTTCTTTGTGACTCAGGAAAAAGACATGCTTGAAGACTGAATCCTTTTTTTGCATACACTTATTTCTTCATCAACCAAAACTATACTGCCAGGCAGCTTGTTTAGTTCACTACTGAGTGATTTAATTTAAGATACAATTGAACAATTTTTTTGGTTATATTCTAGTTACGACATTTTAACACAAGAAAATACACTATACTCAAAAAATGTTTTTGTTAAATTCAGGCTTATACCCTACAGATTCATGTTTTTGAAATTCAGTGCAGTTAAGATAATAACAATGTTGGAGTTTATGAAAGAGTAGACAATAAAGTCTACTTTCTTGTTTTGTAGTTGAAGCAGTGAAATTCTGCCAAAATTATTTGTATTGATTTTAGTGTTCTAAGTGAGCTATTCAGAAGCAAAGCTACAGTCTTTACCAAAGTAAAGATTTCTTTGTCTGTGAGAGTAATTAGATGTATGCATAAGGACCAGCAACAAAAAACTAGCACTCCAGTTACTCCATGACAACAGTGAAATGCGAAGACTGATCCTGCTCATGCTGAAGATGATAGAAGTCATGCTGCCTCACCAAGTGCAGCATTGCTAACATAAACCAAATTAGACAGAAAGCAATTTACTACAAAGTACAATTTAAAAAGGAGATGGGAAGGTGACATTTTTTTTTCAGCTTCAGCCTGTTTTTTCACTTGATTCTAAGTGTTTCATCCCAAACACAAGAGCTCCATAGAGAGGATGGAAGCTCATGTCCTCTTTTTCTGTCCAGTATGTGTTCTGACTTATCAAAGAACTCCATATGGAAGCTTATTTTTCAGCCTTGAAATAACTGCTGTCTCCTCCATACCCAAGTTTTAAAGATCTTACAAGACAGGACATATGGTTTTTCCATTTTCTAACGTCATGTCATCAAAAGGACTAGCAAATGACCCCTTTTTCTTTTTTGGCACTGGCAACAAGAAAAAAAAAAACTGGTAAATATTGGACTCCTGGAAGTTACAGGTGCTTAAATATATTGATTTCAACAGTACAATGATCATTTAGACCAGCTGAAAAGCAAGGAGAAAATACAAACATAATGCACTGACATGGGAAAAATTATGTGAATACTTCTGTTGATTCCTTACTGGGACAGCCTGATTAAATAAAGATTTGTTAATCCTTAAAAGCCCTGAAAAAGTTATCTGAGGAAAAAACCTAATCTAATAATTTCTAGCAATAGCCAACAGTTAACACCAGAATAATCCATGCCTAATGGTCTTTAAAACTTTTGCTGCACCAGACAGGAATAAAGGAGGATTAAGCAACATGAGGACATCCTGGCTAAATTGGATTACTGGGTTTTGCATGCTGCTATTGGACCGCTGCTACCCTTAGAGAGAGGGTGTCACATGCATTACCTTTATGCCAGGCAAAGTTATGTGTCATGCATAAACCAGCCTATTCCACCTAGTGAACTACTGTATCTCACAGACAAAGTTCTTCCAGACACTGTTTTACATTTTCCCCTCTCAGTTTCATGCCATATGTCTGACAGATTATCTCATTCTCCCTTCATCAAACATTTTTAGATAGGTATGGATACAGCTGTACTAAGTGTAGATAATCTCCTTTATAAATATTACCAAAGAAAACCTGATACTTTTCTCCTCGGATCTGATGACACTATCCTCCTTCCAATTTGGTGCATAATTTTATAGCTTTATATGTTTCTCTGAGTACTGGAGCTTACATTGTTAGGTGGCCTATTGACCAGCCTGGTTTGCGACATGAAGGATTTTCATGTGATGGTTGAGTAGCTAGTTACATCAGCATTATCCCTGCCTTTTCAACTTGCAAGTACAGGACAACAGGTATGAGTCTTGCAATCTTAAATCCCTTTCGCATAACACTTTCCTGCATATATATTAACACCTTTTCAGGTTTTTCACTTTCATAATACAATTATCACGTTCCCAGTGGTCTGTAATTCAGTATGAGAATTTCCCTTAAGCGGTTTTCTTCATTTTGAAATTCTGGCTGAATAAAGTCTTGTTGACATGACACTCAAAGCACTTCACCATTTGTCAGTGCTTTTTTTCACTATAGTGCTGCAACCAGGATATTAATTGATGTCACAGTACTATGTATAGATGAGTACTGAATATATCCAAGTGATACCCTGCTCCTACATCACAAAATTTTCCTGAAAATTTACCCTTGATTAGTAAAATGTCATGGGGCACAGTATTAATCTACTACTCTCTCTTCATCTGCTAATTAGAGCTCAGCATTTAGGACTGGTATTCACATAGGTCAGCCCTCACAAACATAGCAGAATTTTACCCTTTTTAATTCTATTAGAAAAAGGCAATCTGGTTTGTAAGGCAAGATCTGTTCTTTATAAACCCATACTGTTTATCGCTCTTGGCACTACTGCTCTGGATTTAGTTATTTTTTTCTCAATATTTGTTCCATTATTTTAACGAGGAACACAATTACAGTTCTAGGCTTTGATCCTGAAATGAGCTCAGCAGGAGCTTTACAAGTGACAAAATTCAGTTAATTTCATGCCCTTTTTCATTGAGGGGCCTGAGCAACTAATATGAAAGTCATTGGATATTTTACTCACTGATTTACATGAAACTTAGGTAACACATTAAGGTACCACTTTCAATGATTCTAAACACTCTTTCCTTTGATTTTAAAGTGTTTTACCTTAGTGTATTTTCCTCAGTCTTATTTCCGTTTAACTCTTCAGTCACTGTTTCCTTCCTTAGTCTTCTCATTTTGGTCTTTCTCACTCTATCTTACCCTCTCCAGGACACTTTTTGTTCTGGGTTTGTGACCTCTCATTTCTCTGAACATTTCTGCTACCAGAAGTCCTGAACAGCAGGAGCCACAGTTTTATGAAGTACCAAAGAGTGGGTGAGGTAGTGTTATTGAAACTTCTTTGGCTTAGGAAATTGGGCTGAAATTCCTTGTAGAATATTTCAAACAGCCTTCCCCACACTTTTCTACTCTCCCCATCCCAGTAGAAACCAGCAATGAGAGAGATGTGAAAAGGGGAAAGAAAATGGGGGGAACAAGCTTTAGTCATTAGATATGTTTGCACTGGGCTGAAGGAAGGAGTAAAGGGTCAGCCTGATTCCTGTTTTGTCTGATATGATTTATATATCACTGTTGATAACAACAGAGGCCAACTCTACATTGTGGATTGACAGCTTGGCAGTGAAGGACAGAGTCATTTATTTACTTTTCATGACAGAGTTCATGGGTTTGGACTCTCATGTAGGACATACTGGGAGATTTTTCTATATTTTCCTAACATTTACTTCTAAGCAGACCTTGGATGAGGGAACAGGCTTTGATTTGTGGACATCTGATATTCCATTGTTTGTTAGATATTGTATTTCCTTGGCCCTTTGAACATCTGACTTAAAGCAGAGAGACAAAAGAATAAAAAAATGTAGAAAACAGTTTAGAATATTAAAAATAGAATTAAACAATTAAAAAAAATTGTTCTTTTCTAGATGTAAAAGTTTTGTGGAAAAAAAAAACAAACAAACCCCACGCCTAAAAATATCCAACACAAACTACTCAATTATAAGCTTCTACACCAGGCTTTTAACTTAGAGCAGTTGCTTATGGCTGATTCACATAAAACTATAAAACAGGTCATAAAGGTTCATCCTCACCAATGGCTGCTTTAGCATGGTTCACTAGGAAATGGAGTTTTAAAAACTGAAACTTGCTTTTTCGTATGATATTTTGACCTTTTGATTTCCTGGATCTGCTCGATCGTTATTTTGTTCCTTTTTCCAGTAAATGCCACAGGAATTAGTTTGCTGGCTAACTTGGGAGTTATTGAGCGTCCCATATTCATTTGGACAATGTCAGGGGTGGTAGCATTTAGGGCTGAAGTCAAGACAACAGGTTTTGTCATGAAAGTGTCTTGTTTTGTGCACTTACACAAAGAGAGCTATAGTTTTTCTTTCATATTTCCAAGCTTCGTTTTATACATTTCCTTCCACTTTAACAGAAATCTGAGTTGGGTTTAGGGAAAGATAGATTGTTTTTTCTTTAATGTTAGAAAACATATTCGGTTATGCACATTTGCAAATGACACCTTGGATTTCTAGGAGACATCTTGGCAGAGAAAAGGACTATAAATCCTCACACACATATTTCTGCAATCCAAGAAGGAACTGTAATACCACCAAAGCCTGGCAAAAGAAAGTGAAATAAAAATGACTGTTCCCTTTTTGCCTGCAACTGCCATTATTCAGAATATTAAATAAGAAATCTGACAGATGGAAATATTTAGATTGGAGCTCAGAGAGAAGATTCAATATTATCAAAATGGATTTGACTCTACTTTTAGTCTCCAATGCCTCTATTAAAAAAGCACGAGGCAGAGTTATTCTAATGGAAAACATTATATTTGCATTTATATGGGAGAGTGGAAACCAAAGTTTAAAACCACAAATTACTTTATACGTAGCATTTTAGCATTGGGGTTTGAAGTGTCCAGATGTGAAGAAATATCAGATATATTGAAATGAACTTATTATCCAGGGGAGAGAAGGGGTTGAAATACAAACAGATTTGCTCTACTCTCTAAAAGACCTCTAAAAAAAAAATGGCACTGTGGAGTATATGATCACCAGATCTGGGTTGAATAAACAAAAAAGATACAAAATAGTAGGAAGCAATTTTCAATTAGAAGTTGCTAAATTTCTTGCACAGACTTACTTCAAAACATAATTTAATTACTGATGATTATTTGTAACTAGAAGAAAAAAGGGAATTACTTTTATCAAATATGAATCATAGCCTTAACTCTAGTAAATACCTTAAGAGGAGACTAAAGTGATGTAATTAGATTACAAGAGTCTGATTTTATTCTGAAGAAAGATCATGTTTAAAGATCACATTTAAATGACTACAAAGAAGATGGAGGCTGTCACTTCCAAGGCATCATGTGGAGAAGATAAGGAGCAACAGGTACAATTTGCACTTCGAGAGGTTTCATCTTGATGTATGGAAAAAGATTTTTACAGTAAAATCAGTCACTTACTGGACTCCAGGGACCTGGTAGAATCCCCATTGCTGGAAGTTTTCAAGATGTAATTGAACAGGTTGCTAGATAATCATGTCTAGGCTCTTTTTCCCACAAAAAGGATGAATCAGAGGATCTTTTGGGATCCCTTCCAACCTGGGCAGTTCATCTACACTGCTGCAGTGTGGATGGTCAAGATAAGACAAACATCATTGCTTATTCTTTTTCAAGATGACAAATAAAAAACTATGCAGCATTTCAAAATTGCAAAATGTTAAGGAACATGAGAGAGGAATGAGTTGTCTATTTTATTTCTTCACCATTTACAAAATGCCACTATTTTTTTTTTTTTTTTTTAATTAGC